>VSDK01005341.1:296223-327199 GCA_009767595.1 Symbiodinium kawagutii | reverse complement strand
CTGCTGAACAGCTGCATGAGCTATTTTCATGGATTGTTCATTGATTTTGAAATTGTTTCATGAGTAGAAGCTCATTTCTATTTTTTCTTTGCGCTTCTACTGATTTTATTCCTTTTCGCTTTCTCCAGGTACGAGCTTATCATTCCATCTGGCGTGATCCAGGACCAGAAATACATTCCCATGGTGGGAAGGGACGCGGAAAACACACGGATAACTTGGTTTGCCATCGATATTCATGGCATTTGATGGTAAATTCCGAAAGTGCTGCTCGTGCTACTCCATTGCGGCTATTGCTGCACCTACCGTAGCGAAACTGGTACCTCCACTCTGGGTGCATAGATGTAGAATGATGTAGAGCAATAGAAGCAAACGGAGGGTGTGCTCTGTCTAATCTGAAAGTGAAATGTTGGAAGTTGTTTCGGCATCAATGATTTGAACTAGCTGCACAAACCTAAAAATCAGAGCAGCTTTTTATGCCAGTTTTGCTCGAATCCAGAGTCGTGTCGCAAAATTGTTTTTCAAGGGCGGAGACTCGGATGCATACTGCAACGGTTGCCTAGGACATGGCCGGGAATCCATGGGAAGGAGGCCTGGTCAGTGCTTATTCGGATAGTTCCTGACGCCTTTGGAAAAGATTTCTTGCACTTGGTATACTTGCTGGATCTTGCTGGCGTTTTCTTGGTCAGGCTTCCCCTGAGACTGGTCAATTTCTGCCAGGTAGCTTTGTCTTCACAACAACTTGTGGACAATACGGATGCTTTGAACCTTCGACGGCCAGTGCCCTAGAGCTATTGCATCAGTGTTCAGCATTTGCGTTGCTACTGTCAATATACGTTCTACCACCCAGATTGGTGCTGGTTTATTGCAACAACTGGTCAACCAACGGGGACCAAATTGCGTTGAGAGCTTTTGTGTAGCGGGAACCAGCAGGAAACCAGCAGTAATCCCCCAAACAATCAGCGGTTGACAAAGTGGCGCAATAGAGATAGCCACGTGAGCCATTTGAAAGTTTTTTCATTTTTTTTATATGTTTTCTTGTTTCTTTTTATTTTGCTTCATGCCTTTCCCTTTGGTTCTCCCAAGGCAGCCCCGCCAACGGAGGCGCTGGGCGCTGGGAATGGAGTGACCCCAATGACGCGGCTTGCTCCCTGCAGGATGAAGAACCTGAGGCCCAACAAGGTAACCTCGCCCCTCGTGCTCAACCTGGGGCCGAAAGTGGTGCAGGTTAAGCAGCTGCTGGTGGTTCTGGGTATACCGTATGCCTGTTGATGCACACAGGAACCCAACAGATCAATACAACCTACATCAACCTTTTGCGTATTAGTAGTTGCTTTGAGCTTAGAGCAAGCCATGTGTTGTCATACCATATGGCCAAATAGGTTATGTACCATTTTGGCTCAAACCTTTGGTGGGAAACTACACTCCAAAATTCAAGAACTTTTGCACTCTGTGTTGAGCGAAAGATACCTTACTGGGCTGCTGCTGCTGCCACTGAAATTCAAGAACTTTTGCACTTGGTGTTAAGCCAAAGGTACCTTGTTCGGCTGCTGCTGCTGCTGCTGCTGCTGCTGCTGCTGAAGCAGTCCTTCCATGACTCTTTCATGGAAAAAATCGATTGATTTGGGAACACACATGTATGTCCAATCTGTGCTTATTTATGTCCATTGGGCCACCCTCAAAAAGGGTGTACAGTACGGTGCTCCAATTGCGGGCGTTGGGGAGTGGATGGACTTTGAGTCTAAAGCAAGTAGACCACAGATTACAATCGGAGGTATGTGCCTTATGCGCGCAGTCTGGTAGTATTGTCATTGCACTTGCGCTTTCTCGATGCCACTGAAAGTCATGTATCATAAAGGTGCCGTTGCCTTCCAAGGCGATTTGGCTGGTGGTTGTGGGAGTTCTCACAATCGGCTGCAGAGATCTCAGCCCTGCGTCGGAGGTCGCGTCGCGACAGATTTTGGAGATCTCTGAGGTGCCTTTGGCATCGGTGCCTTCCAACTTTACGCAGGGGTTCTTGATGACCTGGGTGAAGCTTTGCGGTGCCCTACATTGTTGGCCTGAATCTGGTTGCGTCTTCTTTGGCAAAAACATATATATATATATACATACATATTACATTTGTATTGAGGCTGGGTCAGTCAATGCATGTCCTGATTTTCCAAACCGACTGAAGAATGAGTTCTATGCTACTCCTCAGTCAACAAAAAGATACTTGTATATGACTCCGCGGGTCTGATAGGTCGTTTCCGTGTTTTGGTGCAATCCTTAAACCAGATCTTTGGAACTTCGGTACTTGCTAAAGCCTTGAAGCCCCCCTCTCAGCCCAGGTTCGGAAGAAAGTCGCCTCCAGATCTCAGGTGCTTCTGAGAGAAGCAGAAAGATTTGCTGTTGCCAAGCAACAAGTGCAACAAGTGCAACAAGTGCAACAAGTGCAACAAGTGCAACATGTGCAACAAGTGCAACAAGTGCAACAAGTGCAACAAGTGCAAGACCTGCAGGTATCCTATTGTTGTTTTGAATACTTTCACATCTTTCACTAGTCTACAGAGTCTACAGAGTTTACAGAGTCTTTCCTTGTTTGGATCTGGGCCCAAGGTGCTCCCCATTGATGCCAAGGATGGAGGCGCTTCTGAGTGAGATGCCCCATTTGCAGCTTGGAAAGGGAAACAAGATGAGACCAAGGATGCCCAAGGATGCTTGAGGAACCTGGAGAAAAGGTGATGTATTCAGATAGATAGAGTATTGAGAATCCTCTCACATGCTCTTCTGTTCGATATGAATTCCATCAATGTATCAATGCATCATTTTCAATTCCTTGAACTTCTCAAAGAAGCCCGAGACACTCCTCACAGTCTTGAGTCCGGACAGTTGGGCGAAGCACTACTCATGCTTCGCATGCTTCGCATGCCTCAGTTCGAGACCAAGGGAGTCAAACATGCGCTGGCTCTGGGCATGGTGACAGAGACAGATTTCACAGAGCAGTTGTAAGGGACTCCATGTTACTCCCCTTGAACTTGCTTTTTCGTGACAACATCTTTGCTTGGGAGGGACGCATCCGCCAGTGACTGTTTGTGGGAGTTCGTGGGAATTTGATTTCCTTGACGTTCGAAACGGTTGACACTACAAGGAAGCTACTGAAGCACCAAAAACACCAAAAGCAGAGACAGGCGCGACAAGAACTTGTCGATGAAGGGATCTTTCCCCGACTTGTGCTTACTATGGTTCATTATGGTTCCAGTCAGTGTCCATGGACATGGTGATCAGCAGAAGGTAATCGATGAGCTGAGACTGGATTAGAACTCCCAAGAGGAATCGCCTTTGAGGAACTTACATGCTACCAAGTGAACCGTCAGCACTGAGAGGCATCTTCTCAGAGCCATCCCAATCACTACTCTCCTCCTAAGCATCCTCCTTCTCCTAATCGTCCTCCTCCTCCTCATCATCATCGTCGTCGTTGTCGTCGTCGTCGTCGTCATCATCATCATCATCATCATCGTCATCGTCATCGTCATCGCCATCGTCATCGTCATCGTCATCGCCATCGTCATCGTCATCGTCATCGCCATCGTCATCGTCATCGTCATCGCCATCGTCATCGTCATCGTCATCGCCATCGTCATCGTCATCGTCATCGCCATCGTCATCGTCATCGTCATCGCCATCGTCATCGTCATCGTCATCGCCATCGTCATCGTCATCGTCATCGCCATCGTCATCGTCATCGTCATCGCCATCGTCATCGTCATCGTCATCGCCATCGTCATCGTCATCGTCATCGCCATCGTCATCGTCATCGTCATCGCCATCGTCATCGTCATCGTCATCGCCATCGTCATCGTCATCGTCATCGCCATCGTCATCGTCATCGTCATCGCCATCGTCATCGTCATCGTCATCGCCATCGTCATCGTCATCGTCATCGCCATCGTCATCGTCATCGTCATCGCCATCGTCATCGTCATCGTCATCGCCATCGTCATCGTCATCGTCATCGCCATCGTCATCGTCATCGTCATCGCCATCGTCATCGTCATCGTCATCGCCATCGTCATCGTCATCGTCATCATCATCATCATCATCACCATCACCATCATCATCATCATCATCATCATCATCATCATCATCATCACTATGCTTCGTGTTTTCCAATTGCGGTATGTGGTTACGAAGAAACTGAATTCTGCTCACTGGTGGCAGACAGGACTCCAACCGATCATCGATAGGTTCACATTTTGGGCTTGAAGCGCGAGTCCCTGTGCAGGTCCGTCGGTGCATTGGACACCGGACGCGGGCAGCACTCCCGACTGCGTTGAAGAACTTCTTTGTTGAAGATATTTCTTTCAAACAAAGTTTTAGAATGTGTCCTTCACGCTCTTTGGAATGAGAATTCAAGAGCACTTTGAAAGTTTAAATTCAAGATTAGATCATTGATGTAAAACAGGCCATGATTGTCAGATTTACCGACGGCAAAGATCGTTCTGATCTTTTCAAGATGGATGTGCGCGACCTTGGAGTTTTGTATGGACAGCAGATCCTTTTGATTTTTCATGACGATGCTAGCCACTATCTTAGACATATCTTGGAATGTCTCATCTATATGGTTTTATTTTGGATCTTACAATAGATCTCTCTAGAGACCCGCAATCCATTGGACCTGGGCAGATTGGCCAGGTGGACCACTCTTCGGTGATTCTGCCACAGGTGGATATCACCCAACAGATATTCTGTCGCGAGTTCAGAAGCCCAAAGCGCGTTGTTGATAAGCACGGCATCAGCGATCATGAACTTATGTTTCCCAGTCCGCCAACTGCTACTCAGACTTAGAGACTCCTGGCTTGCTTTTTCCCCACAATGCATTTGGAGTGAGGAAAACAGGGTCTTTTGAAGCTTTGTTGTGGCAGTCAAGGTTTGAATTTCATGAATACTTGGCAAGCGCTTCAACAGTGAAGGGACGATCCCCAATTCGCCGTTCTATAATCCTTGAGCACTGGTGACTCCCAACGATTCTGCAGTTCCAGGGATCTCGGTCCCGGGCACCGTTTGTTCTAGGCGCCCCAGCACAAACGAACAAACCACACCTACCTTCACATAGCGCGCTGATGTTCCAAGTTTGTGTGCAGGTGCAAGCGCAACCAACCCATCGAGGACACCTGCAAGGGCTTTGTCGGTGTTTCGTTGACTCAGTGTGTAACCGCCCTTCCTATCCCTTCCCCAGATGGCTCCCATCGTTACCTTGAAGTTCGTCAAACTTGTGGTCGTCCCATGTTGCCCATGTTGTCCCTATGTTTTCAGGCCGCAAGCTCATTGGAGAAAGTCCAGAGAGGCTGAAGACATTGGGAACAGGCGGGTACTTCAGAAAGCTTCAGAAAGCTTCAACGACGTAGTCACTGCAGTCCTCCGTTCTGCCGTGGAGCTTTCTTTCTGGACCATGGCAGTTGTGCCAGAGATAATGCCTTGCAAGGAAAGTTCGCGAGGAACCTGGTCCTCGGCAGCCCTACACGGATGACAATGTCGGCTTTGGTGCCATAGATCAATTTATGAAATCCTTACAGATCCCGTTTTGAGATTGTTGGGCCTAAACCTGCTACGGCTCAACTATCAACATCTGGATTTGATTTTCCAGTGCCAGAGCCAGGCATTTGTGAGTCCAACTCAATGACATAAGCCATGAATCCTGCCTAGATGTGGCCAGCTATGCATCCCAGCAAACATATTTTCATTTCGCAACGCAATCCGAGCTTATATAAATATACAAACATGGATTTTGCATATATATATAGATATTATATATATGTGTGTTTTTTAAGATCAACATGTATTGTGTACATATATATATATATACACATATTAATTTGTCTTGTATATACATATCTATCTATATCTATTGGAAGTTTTTTTTAAGATCAACATGTATTGTATATATATAGACACATATTGTTATGTCTTGTATATACATATCTATCTATATCTAGTGGAAGCTTTTTTTTTTTTAAAGACCAACATGTATTGTATCTATATATATATAGACATATTGATATGTTTTGTATATACATATCTATCTATATCTATTGGAAGTTTTAAAAGATCAACATGTATTGTGTATATATATATATATACATATTAACTTGTCTTGAATATACATATCTATCTATATCTAGTGGAAGTTTTTTTTTTAAAGATCAACATGTATTGTATATATATATATACATATGCACATATTGATATGTCTTGTATATACATATCTATCTATCTATTGGAAGTTTTTTTTAAAGACCAACAGGTATTGTATATATATATATATGCACATATTGATATGTGATGTATATACATATCTCTCTATATCTATTGGAAGTTTTTTACATATTAATATGTCTTGTATATATATATATACATGCACACATATTTAATATGTCTTGTATATATCTTGGATTCAAGAAGTTTTTTTTGGAAGTTCTTTTTTGAGCTTGAATCTTGGATCTTGAATCTTGTATCTTGAATCTTGAATCTTGAATCTGGTCTCGTTTGCAAACGTTGCAAACGGTCCAGGTGGCAAAAATGCTCTAGGTACCTGACCACCAGATATGTATATATATATATATATATTTGGTACCCCCCCCCAAAAAAAACCCACCCCTTTATCAAAAATAGCGATATTTACAGTGTTTTATAAAGTTTTTTCTATGAAAAAATACCTCATAGGAACCCCCCCCACAAAAACCACAAAACCAAAAAAACCAAAAAAACCAATATTTTGAGACTCTTTGGTGGGGGTCTGGAGGAAAAACAAAAAAAACCTCGAGAAAACCAAAAAAACCAAAAAACCAGAAAAACCAATATTTTGAGACTCTTTGGTGAGAGGCCAGTCCCAGAAACCAAAAAAACCTCGAGAAAACCAAAAAAACCAAAAAACCAGAAAAACCAATATTTTGAGACTCTTTGGTGAGAGGCCAGTCCCAGAAACCAAAAAAACCTCGAGAAAACCAAAAAAACCAAAAAACCAAAAAAACCAGAAAAAACAATATTTTGAGACTCTTTGGTGGGGGTCTTGGGGAAAAACCAAAAAAAACTCGAGAAAACCAAAAAAACCAAAAAAACCAGAAAAACCAATATTTTGAAACTCTTCTGTGGGGGTCTGAGGGAAAAACAAAAAAAACCTCGAGAAAACCAAAAAAACCAAAAAAACCAAAAAAACCAAAAAAAACAATATTTTGAGACTCTTTCCACCCCCCCCCATTTCCTAAGACTTCTGGAAAATTGTTTTTTTTGGTTTTTTTTGTTTTCTCGAGGTTTTTTTAGTTTCTGGCATTGGCCTCTCACCAAAAAGTCTCAAAATATTGGTTTTTTTGGTTTTTTTTGGTTTTTTCGAGGTTTTTTTTGTTTTTCCCTCAGACCCCCACAGAAGAGTTTCAAAATATTGGTTTTTTTGGTTTTTTTGGTTTTTTTGGTTTTTTTGGTTTTCTCGAGGTTTTTTTGGTTTTTCCCCACCCCCCCCACCAAAGAGTCTCAAAATATTGTTTTTTTTTTGTTTTTTTTTTTGGTTTTTTTGGTTTTCTCGAGGTTTTTTTTTGGTTTCTGGGACTGGCCTCTCACCAAAGAGTCTCAAAATATTGTTTTTTTTGTTTTTTTTTGGTTTTCTCAAAGTTTTTTTGGTTTTTCCCTCAGACCCCCACCAAAGAGTTTCAAAATATTGTTTTTTTTTTTGTTTTTTTTGGTTTTTTTGGTTTTCTCGAAGTTTTTTTGGTTTTTCCCCATTCAAGATTTAAGATTCAAGGCCAGGCCTTGGATTCAAGAAGTTTTTCTGGAATCTTGAATCTTGAATTTTAAACATTAAGATACAAGAAGTCTTTCCAGAATCTTAGATCTTGGATCCTGAGCATTTAGATCTAAGAAGTTTTCCCAGAATCTTGGATCTTGGATCCTGAGCATTTAGATCCAAGAAGTTTTCCCATAATCTTGGATCTTGGATCCAGAGCCTTTAGATCCGAGAAGTTTTCTCAGAATCTTGGATCTTGGATCTTGGAGCCAGAGCCTTTGGATCCACGAAGCGTTCTCTTGGAGCCAGAGCCTTTGGATCTTGGATCTTGGAGCCAGAGCCTTTGGATCATATGTGCCATAGACAAAAAGATTATAGCTCTCCCACCCATGCCCTCTAAAGAGTTTGAAGAACCGTTGTACTGTTGTACCATAAAATTTTAGAAGCAGTCTCCCAAAGAGTGAATCCACAGCGGGGATTGCAATCGGGATTGCAATCGATTGCAATCCATTCCATTCATTGAAGACTAATGTTGCAATCCATTCCATTCATTTGCAATCGATTGCAATGGGAATTGCAATCGATTGCAATCCATTCCATTCATTGAAGACAAATGTTCTATTTATTGAAGAAGATCTGACTTGAGGGTCAGACAGAACCAAGACAGATTCAAGCAGCAGCCACATTGGCACCTCTCTTAGATCAGACAAAAGGAGGTGCTTGGCTGTTGCTCTGCTTGCAGTTAAACCTTAACCTCTAATCTCCGGAGGAACTTTTCTATTGATTTGGGAACACAAATTCATCTCCTGCATCTACTATGTCTGCGCACACATACATAGGTCTGTTTTCAATGCATCCACCTACTACCAAAGCATACCCTGTACACAAATCATGTCAAGCATCGGGTGTGTCTACATACACATACACGTATGTATGACAAATTCATGTGTATGCACAAAGGTGGGTTTTGGGGGGGGCTAGCATATATTTGTATGTATGTATGTATGTATGTATGTATGTATGTATGTATGTATGTATGTATATATATATATGTATTTGTATGTATATATATACATATATATATATATACATATAAATAGAAATAAACGAATAAATAAATAAATCAATACATATTTAGATGTAATTATATAAATTAATGAATACATAAATAAATAAATAAATAAATAAATAAATAAATAAATAAATAAATAAATAAATAAATAAATAAATAAGGAGGTTTTGGGGGGTACTATATATATATATATATATACATATATATATATATATATGATATTTAAATAGAAATAAATAGATGAAAACAAAATTTTTACAAATGAAAATAAATAAATGAATAAATAAATAAATAATTAGATAACTAAAACAAATAAATCAATATATATATATATATATATATATATATTTTCATATTTACATAAATAAGGAAATAGATAAATAAATATTTGAATATATATATATATATATATATATAAATAGATTTATTCAAATCTATCAATATTTTTACATTTTATATATATATATATATTTACAAAAATAAATAAATAAATATTTTTTAATTAAACAAACAAACTAATAAATAGATAAATAAATACCTAAATAAATAAAATATATATACATATATTGATTTCAATATTCAGATAGTGAGATTTTGTCACCCTAGGTGCTGGACGCGATCATCAGTTTGTCCCTTAGTGATTGGGAAGGCCCAGCAGTTTTAAGACCCAGCAGTTTCTTTGCAAGTGCCGTCGACGTGTGCCATTTTGCAGCAAGATCTGTCATATCAGGATACCTTTCAAAGTCGATGGCACTGTAATATGTTGAACGGGTCTTGTTCACCTGTTTTCTCAATCCTGTTGTTTTGGGGAGCACAGTTGTGCAGTAGCTTGGTATCTGTGGAAGCTGTGTGCAGTTTACCGCTGTCATTTTGCAGGTCCGCAGCCTTGCTGAGGTTTAAGCCTGACAAGGGTGCACCCCCGTTCAATCAAAAGGCACGCCGGCGCCTCTCGCAAGGAGTCGCAATGATGATGCTACCGGTGCTACAAAGGATGATGCTTGTAGTAGCAGCAGCAGCAGCAGTCGTAGTAGGAATAGGAGTAGGAGTACGAGAACGAGTAGGAGTAGGAGTAGGAGTAGTGGTAGTGGTAGTGTTAGTGGTCGTGGTTTTAGTTGTAGTTGTAGTAGTTGTTGTTAGCAGCAGCGGAGTCACCCAAGCAGCGCCCCAGCGGACAGATCACCAGTAGAATCAACTCATGACTTTTGAAGCAGCCCATGAAGGCGTTTTTGTTACTTGCCTTTGCATTTGGTTCATTTTGGTTCAAGGTCCCAGGCTTTTAGACCCTGCAATCAGTTTGTTTCTTTTGCTGCGGTGGACCTGACAAGAAATGGCAAAGAAGGAAGAGTTACGTTTGCCCATGGAGAACGTAAAAACTCAGTACGAAGAGCCAGAGGCAAGGCCGGTCTTGACTCGTTCACAGATGCGGTGTGCTGTCTTGGGACAAAGAATGATTATGTCGATTTTAGTGGCTAAATTGGTTCCATCTGACGAGACAAAACATTCATGTTGACCTTGATGAATATGCTGCCCGCAATCTATAAACCTAAGCAAAGTGGAAACGAAAACAAACTGAACAGAAGTAGCATCGGCAAGGCTACTGTTGCCAGTATTTTCGGGTTTCCTGACCAAAGTGAAGTAATGTGTAGATGCCGCAACCTAGTCCCGTAGGCATTTCGTCTTGGCGAATACAAATACATGTAATGAAATAAGTCATCATTGGTTACATTTGGAGGTTGGTGATTTTGGGCAGAGATTAAGAACACAAATACGGAACGCAAGCATCAAACCAAATCAAGCAGATATGAAATTACCCCGGAAGGAAGAGCTCTATATTTGGTACTCGATTGATTGCTACTAGAAATTTCAATTTTCTCGGTAGGCTTCATCCCAGGACAAAGTTGTGAAGGTCTCAAACCATTGCTGCGAATCAAACAGAGACCATTCAATGCTCAACAAGTCAACGATTCGTTGCGGCCTGGCATCCTAGTGCGTTTGCTGGCCTACGAGCTAATTGACCTTTTCACATTGAGACGAGCTGAAGTTCGTGGATGAATTGTGGAGCCAATCTCGCCCCCCCAGTGGTGTCCATGGCGTCCCATGGGATCCCCATGTGGTTCGCATGGGATCCCCAGGAGGCTTTGGCATCGCCCGTTGCATGCAGTGCAGACGAACATTTGCGACGCGTCTTCGGGGAGATTGGCGTCCCTCCAGAGACCTGGCGCCAGTTGTGGATCTGTTTCGCCAGTTTGGGGTATGGGGGGGGGCTGACTACTAGAAATGGGGGATTTATATTGGTTAATATTGATTGATATTGGTTAAATTGGTTGATATTGGTTAATATTGGAACTGGCAAGTCGTCTGTTTTGAGAACCTATCTTGAGTCATGCAGAACAAATAAAGCTTTGGTCATGCAGAGAAAATAAGCAGATTTATACATCAATTTACCGTAAGTATTCCAGAAGCGTTTATTTACGGGCTAAACAAATCTAGCAAAAGTATAGTAGTAGTTATTAAACATCACTGTTCATTCCATCAATTCATGATCTAGGTTCAAAGTGTCAAAGTGATGCAATTTGAAAGGCTGGTGTGAAGACTTCTGCTATAGCTTCTGTGGATGCCCTTGGCAGGGGGTACAGGCGGTATAGGCGGTACAGGTGGTAGGGTCTTGCTGTAGAAAATCTGTTCCTTACGGATCCCGCATAACATACTGGATTGGCAAGGGCTTGCGGTGGAGACAGCTCTGTCAAAGATGCACAACTGGCACTTGGTAAACCATTTCACCTGTCAACTGCCAGCTTATTCAGCTTATTCAGTACTTAATCAAAGGTAAATTTTGGACATTAACTTATTCAGCTTATTCAAAGGTAGGTTTTGGGGATTGTCCATTCCAGTGCTTCACCTTTTCTGAGAGCGTTTTGTGCGGTAGCCAAGTTCCGAGGCTCCGCATCCAAAGTTTGCTCAGTACATTCACGGCTGGAACACCTACATTATTGATGCGAAAGTTTCCTCGGGATGAGCTTGATGAGTCCGTGTAATGCGGACTTAGAGCGCATAAATGCTCCCTTGGGCGGCCTGGAACCGAGCAGCGTCGGTGTCCTGAGGCCTGTAACACTATTTAAATACCGGACCGCTTGGAATGAACTTGATAGCACAATGCTTGTGTCAACTACAAAATATCAGGGCTTGAATCTGCTGAATACTGTCCTGAAGTTGAACGTTGTGCTATCAAGTGCCATCTATTTTCCATATGGTCGGGGCTCAGCTTGAGTGGAAGCACAGGCCTTGCCTGTAGCATGGTCACAATCACTTGTATCAATACTGATCGCATTCCTCCCAGTCAAGTTGCCCATGTGGGTTATTCTGTGCATGCAATTAAGTCAATGCAGCGGTCAGGGATGATGGGCACTGTGCAAGCAAAGCAGAATTGTTGGTGGTTTCCAGTAACAATCAATCATTCGGCAGAGAGCTAGTTTGTTGATTGAATACCAACAACAACTCAACAAACAGTTTCTGGTCAACTCATTTTGACACAATTCATTAAATATACTTATTAAATACCATCCGTCATCGTTCTTGACCAGCTCTGATAAAGAGCCACATTTTGTTTGGCTGGGCCGGGGCGATCCCCGGGGACGGTTTTCGACGAAAAGTCCTTCTGAGTCCTTGAGGAGTCTCTCGCAACCGTTGGATTTGTTGAATGTATGGCGATGGGTCAATATTCACCAGCAATAACGGGGGATATCAACCAACAATAATTGCAACAAATCCAGTACAATCCAGTAGGCTTGAGTTTTTTGATCCATCATTCATACAAGATTATTTGCATGGATACGGGAGTGGCCACCTGATATGTAAGGGCCTCAATTCTATCCGAGAATCCATTTCTGTTTGGTTAGAATGGCGACGACTAGACACTTCAGACTTAACAAGCTATTTCGGAGATTGGTAGTACAGTATGTCTTTGTCTAGAAGAAAGTCGGATGAGACACTGCGCTTTCTCCAAAGACCCGATATCTATTTTCCATTCAGAAGGGCAAAAACTGGTGCTGCAACAAGCTGAACGCTCCACAACGGGGCTCTGCAGTTGCGCACCACCAGTTTCAAATGTGGTGACTGTCCAAACATGCTGCAGGATTGTGGAGAATGATCGTGCAAAAGTGAAGTCTGGCCCCTACAGCATGAGCCTGTCAAGAAAGGTCAAATAAACCTGTGAGCGCTTGTAAAACCTATTGACATCTTGTAAACAGCTATGATTATATTGTTTGGCTGGCCAGCTTCTGTTTTGGGACCATCAGCCTCTCTCGTGGCTTATACAACCTTTTGAAGCATGCTTTGTCGATTTTGAGGCATGCAATTTAAATTTAGACACACGCACACACACACACACACATTTTTCCAATCCTGATAGCTATTTTTTTCTAGTCGCGGTTGACGATGCTTGGTTTTGATTGTGCTTGAATATACAAGCAGTACCCGCATGAGGCGCGGGCGGAAGTTTCCAAGCTTATAAGAGCCTATAGGGAAAGCGTTTGGGCCTATAGGATGCAGCGCAACGACGTCATGACTGCAAAATGGCTGCCACAACGACATGGCCAACAGAACAGCCCCACAAGAAAGCGATCAGCGCAATAAAAAAAACATCGCCCAAGAAACGTACCACACAAAATCCTACCGCACAAAATCGTACCACACAAGATCCTACCCTGAAAAATCCTACGGAACAAAAACGTACCACACAAGATCCTACCACACAAAAACGCACCACATGAAAACGAACTGCACAAGATCCTACCGCGCAAAAAAGTATCGCGCATGATCCTACCACACAAAAACTCACCAAGCACAAACATACCAGACAAAATCCTACCACACAAAAACGTACCAAACACAAAAGTGCCAAGACGAAACGCACCAAGACAAAACGTACCAAGACAAAACGTACCAAGACAAAACGTACCAGAGCAAAACGTATCAAGACAAAACGTGCCAAGACAAAATGTACCAAGACAAAACGTACCAGAGCAAAACGTACCAAGACAAAACGTACCAGAGCAAAACGTGCCAGAGCAAAACGTACCAGAGCAAAACGTGCCAAGACAAAACGTACCAGAGCAAAACGTGCCAGAGCAAAACGTACCAGAGCAAAACGTGCCAAGACAAAACGTACCAGAGCAAAACGTGCCAAGACAAAACGTATCAAGACAAAACGTAGCAGAGCAAAAAGTACAAAGACAAAACGTACCAAGACAAAACGTGCCAGAGCAAAACGTGCCAGAGCAAAACGTACCAAGACAAAAGGTACCAAAGCAAAACGTACTAAGACAAAACATACTACAACGTACTACAAGGTACTGCAAGAAACTACAACGTACTACAAGGTACTGCAAGGTACTAGAAGGTGCTACAAGGTCACACGCAGGTATTTGCCCTTGGGTTATCGGTGACATTCTGCGTTTTTCATCGTTCATTTTCGGCAACCTTTCCAGCATTTTGTGCTCATGGATGATTTTGAAATGCGTTTTCGCCTGTGTTTTGGGCTCACCGTGTGGATTTTGCGTTGGTTTTTGCAGGATATCGTGCTTCTGGGGACACAGCCCTGCTGCAAGTGCAAAAGTAGTTTCTTTTCCCCGGTCTCTTCTGCGTCTTCAAGTCATGATTGCTGCCAATTCTCTTGTCAGATTGGCTTTATTTGGCAAATTAATTCGCCACAACGAAGTGCCAGCGAACGTTAACATGCCCCACCCCACCCCAACCCTTCCCTGGCGTAGCGTCAACATCATGACGCAAGTGCCAGCGAACGTTAACATGCCCCACCCCACCCCAACCCGCCTCCAAACCCGCATCAACATCATGACGCAAGTGCCAGCGAACGTTAACATGCCCCACCCCACCCCAACCCTTCCCTGGCGTAGCATCAACATCATGACGCAAGTGCCAGCGAACGTTAACATGCCCCCCCCCCCCCCAACCCTTCCCTGGCGTAGCGTCAACATCATGACGCAAGTGCCAGCGAACGTTAACATGCCCCACCCCACCCCAACCCTTCCCTGGCGTAGCATCAACATCATGACGCAAGTGCCAGCAAACGTTAACATGCCCACCCCACCCCAACCCTTCCCTGGCGTAGCGTCAACATCATGACGCAAGTGCCAGCGAACGTTAACATGCCCCACCCCACCCCAACCCGCCTCCAAACCCACCCAATCAGCACGAAGACGCGTGGGTAAATATCAACGTGCCTCCTACTACAAGGCATTACAAGGTACTACAGGTACGGACAATTCCCACCCTTGGCCGTGAAATTTACAAGTGCACAATCGCTTGTCATGCTGGACCCTCAAATTCCTGCGCAGGCCAGCTGTTTTTTGCTTCTAAACCAAAAATCCTTCAAACCCTAAACCTCAAACCCTAAAACCCCGAACCCTAAAACCTTAAAAACCTAAACCCGAAACCCGAAAACCAGAAAATCTAGACCGCAAAGTCCTAAAACGCAAATCGCTGCGTATAGCCAACATTTTCGTAGCTTCTCCAAGTTGATGAATGTTATAATGTGGTACAATGTCTAAGTTCCAGGGCGAAAGGTGGTACAAGTACTACAAAGTATTACAAGGCACTACAATGTATTTCAACACACTACAAGTCACGATCCACCACTTCTCCAACATCACTTGAAACAGCCCTGCCACCGCGGAAAGCGATCCCAGAGCAGCTCGCCAAATGCCACGCCTGCCACACAAAGTCAGGATGCAAGACTTCGCCAACATCACTTGAAACAGCCCTGCCATTGCCGAAAGCGATCCCGGAGCAGCTCCATGTACGCCAGATGCTACGCCTGCCGCACAAAATCAACATGCCAACTTGTGTATGTTCATTTTTTGGCAACAGTCATAGGAAACAAGCCCAAACCAAATCCGAACTAAACCGAGACCGTCTCGCACCGTCCGGTCCGCAAGGCTACTTTCGCGATCAGGTGCAGCGCGTTTTTCACTAAAAATCATAATATGGCTTCTTGACAAGTCCGATGATCAAAAAGCGCATTTCGTGCGAGACGTCCTAATTTTTCCATTTTCCAACAACATCAACATGCTGAACGCACCACACCTGCCACACAAACTCTATATCCAACACTTCTGCAACATCACCTGGAGCAGCCCTGCCATTGCGGAAAGTGGGGGGATGTATTGTCGAGATGAGGCATTGTTGAGATGATGTATTGCTATGGTTATGTTTCGTTGATGTGATATATTGTTGAGGTGATGTTGTTGAGATGATGTATTGTTGATGTGATGTATTGTTGATGTGATGTCTTGTTGAAGTAATCTATTGTTGATGTGATGCATTGTTTTTGTGATGTGTTGTTGATGTGATGTACTGTTGATTTGATGTCTCGTTGAGGTAATGTATTGTTGATGTGATGCATTGTTTTTGTGATGTGTTGTTGACGCGATGTATTGCTGAGGTGATGTATTGTCGAGGTCATGCATTGTTGATGCGATTTATCATTGATGTGATGTATTGTTGACGTAATGTCTTGTTGAGGTGATGTATTGCTGAGGTGGTGTATTGTTGATGCGTTCTATTGTTGATGTGATGCATTGTTTTTGTGATGTTGTGTTGATGTGATGTATTGTTGATGTGATGTATTGTTGAGGTGATGTATTGTTGATGCGATCTATTGTTGAGGCGATGTATTGTGAAGGTAATGTCTGGTTGATATGATGTATTGTTGATGTGATGTATTGTTGAGATGTGATGCATCGTTGAGGTTGTTGTGATGTTTTTCAAATCTCCGTAACACGGAAGTTCCGCGCTGCGTACTTAAACTTTTTTTGACCACCTCCTTCCTTTTTCATCGCAGGATGTTCAGTATTTCCACGACGAAACATCAAAATCCTTAGTGTCCACATGTAAAACCTTACTCGTTAGATGTCTTGACCGATTGCCAGAAGTCTTTCTTGAAATGGTCCTTCAATGTCATGTCGCGTCTATTTATCTAAGAAATGTACAACACGAAAAATGCGTGTGAGACTGCTTCTTTACTTGGATAGAAATGTTCATGGTGGGATTTGGGCTCCATTTGGGGCGATCTTAAGCAAATATTCAGAAAACGTAGACAACATTTGGAGGCAGCTATGCGAATCACAGCAAGCCTCAATGGAGTATGCTTACTACAATCTGCCAGCTGTGGGACTTGCTTGCCATCGTTGAAATCTATAGAGCCACCTGCTTGGACCATGCAGATTAGGCTCTAGGTTTGCATTATGTAGCTGTTGCTGGCAGGGATGGTTGCCAAAGCGCTGTAAAGAAACTAGCTGTTTCCGTCTCAAGTATGGCTTACCTTTCGGCAATCTACGTGCATAGTAGCAGTGCTTTGGCCAAAATGACCTGAGTTCATTCACAGGAGTGTGGAGGTGTCAATGACACGCATACTGGTTTGGTGCCACAGCGTAAAGAAGAAATGTGGCTGCAAAACCTGTGTCAGCTGTGTCGACGGCAAGCTTTTCGTTTGATTGACAAGGTTTGAAAGCCAATTGAGATCTGCAGGTCTACATTTAGATTTACATTGACGAACAACCAGTTGCACAAATATAAACACTAGCACACATGGCCTGTCTTTATATCTACTTACATAGGTAGATAATAGTAGACGGTAGATAAGATTAGTTTAGATTGGAGTAGATATGAGTAGATGGATAGATCAATAGATTGGTGGATGGAAATTTTGGCAACAACTCTGAACAGCAAGGTATTTGATTCATCACCAAATTTGGAAGATAGTTGTTGTTTCAGTGTTCAAGCGCTGTGTGCTTTGTGTGATTTGATTACAGTAGCTGGATTTTCAGGAAGCTTGGCTGTCAAGACTACTGTCACACACCTCAGCTCCTGTTTTGAAACCCTGCCGTGTAGAATATCGTCATGTAGTCGTGCGCCCGTTCAGAATGACGGGGGCGGGAAATTTTCAAGATTCGGATGGCGAACATCCAGGCTTTGGCGGTCAAGCCTCGTTCCTTGTCGGAGCGCCTCTCTGAGGTAGAGGCGATGGGCGGTGAAGAAACCACTCTGCAGAGATCTGCAGAGATAGAACTGGACATTTCTTCATATTTCTTCTATCTTTTGATAACGAAACCAAGGAAATTTCCACATCTTCACCCAAGTTATTTTAATTCATGACTGCCCAGCAGGTTTTTTACAAAAAAAGTTCCGTTGAAATTGTCCCAGCATCGCAGCTTCTCAACTAGCCCGGACACAGGGGCGGCCCTCCTAAGATGGGCAAGCTGAAGATTTCCTGATGCTGGGACAGGATGCCAAATGAAAATAATCTTGGCATTCGCGGCTATATTAGCGGCAATAGAATCAGGCTGACACGACGTGTTGAACGAATCTGCCTGCAATGAGACGAGGTTGCGACATTTGACATTTGAGTTGTGGCACAACATAGACATACAGATTCATGTATAAAGGTATACATTATATATTATATAGATATATACATACATAGATACATAGATAAACAGATACAGAGAAGTGCATAGAAGCATTCATCCAAACATACATTGTGAGGAACTTCTTGTTGATGACTGTACCAGGGCCGCTTAATTAATTGAACGCATCCTTTTGAAGTGGATGTACCCTCTGGCAGCTCTGGCAAATGTTTTCTTGAGGGTGTAAAACCTCAAGAGACTACTTGCTACCTGCCCATTATACGGTTGACGGTTGAGGTTGCCTACAGTGAACTGTTTGTTTCAAGGCGATGTCTCAAAACAAAACCCTCACGGATTGCGCAAAAAGGCTGAACGGCTGCGCTCAACGAGAAACATAGTAATTTCAAGGAAGACTTTTCGCGTTTGCGTATCCAGATTGCTGGCAAGTCTACTGGAATTGGATTTTGTAAAGTCTTGTGATTCGCTATACGATGGATGGATGGATGGATGGATGGATGGATGGATGGATGGATGGAGGGACGGACGGAGGGACGGACGGACGGAGGGACGGAGGGACGGAGGGACGGAGGGACGGAGGGACGGAGGGACGGAGGGACGGACGGACGGACGGACGGACGGACGGATGGATGGATGGATAGATGAATAGATAGATTGGTAGATAGATTGAGAGAAAGGTGTATAGGTGTATGGATGTACAGTATATAGATACATGTATACACATATATCCAAACATATGCATTCACTAAGTGGCTCTATACAGCTGGTGATTATCCAAGACTTGTAATACGCCAAGTTGACCCCCGTCAGCGGCCCGCTGGCTTTGATGCCGCCCCACAGATGCACACCTTCTCATCGGCGTTCCAGGTCCACGACAGGCACAAGGAGCCCAGGCAGTGGCCAACGGCTGTCGCACTCATTGCATCTCAGAACGTTCATGCATTTTTGCTTTCTACATTTGTGACCTAGCAATTTTAGGATGAGCATGTTATGAATATTTCTGATGCATATATCATGAAATCTCCTCACCAATTTCCTCTAAAGAATGAGGTTGGGCGCGGCTCACCATAAACTTTGCTTTAATAGAGCTGCTTCCCTGCTAAAAGCATTGCTCTTGAGCAGAATCAGATTTTCTAGTGAATTGCAAGGTGTCTGTGTGTGTGCATCAAGAAGGTTGGCTAACAGGTATGCATTTGTTTTTTTTTGGAGTGGCTTTGGGTTCATTCCAGGTGGCTTTGGTAGAGCCCATGCAGCAAATATGTCAACAATAATGGGGTTGAGCCCATTGATTTGCTTGTGGGTGGCATTGTTGGAAACGGGATGAAACGGGTGTGTTCTGGTGAGAATCTGACTTTCTAAGCCTTCACACCTCAGAATTCTGAAAGCTTTTCAGTTTACAGCTAAAAGATCAGAGGTCCCAACCCCACCCCAAAATCAGAGACAGGATGTTATGAATCTTTTTGATGCATATTTATGAATATCACCGATTATTGTCATCTCTTGACAATTGCGAAAGCCAGCCGATATGCTAGGAGTAAGTTGTGATCCGCGAACGAAGTGAGAATCTCACAAATTGAGATTAGGGGGTTGTGGGGGTGCAGGGGTTTAAATATTTGATTTGGATTGATTTGGCAATATTTTTCGTTTTTATCTAAGCCACTGCCAAAACTCGAGCATACCGTTTCCAAAAAGCTGAAGGGTAGGGGGATGCGGAAGAAGCATTCCTAAATATTTCTTTTCGAGTCGAAATTTCCTATTCGTGCCAACATTCATCCAAAGCTCTTACCTTCGGTTTGGCCGAGTACAGTACATTTTTTGGGGACACCCATGAGGTGTTACCGGTTGTTGTGTCCTTACTTGAATCGATGTTGATTTTTGGGTGTGGCCTGAATATCATAGAAAGTACTGTAAAGTATTTGTTCTTTTTTCGGAGTGAACTGAGTGAACAGGAAAGTGAATTACCGAGTCGTGAGACTATTTGACAGGTCTCATTTCGAGCAAATCGTCCGTGTGAAGCGATGAAAAACGATTGGACTGACTGTGAATCTTATTTATTTATTTGTTTATCTATTTATTTACTTATGTATTCATTTATTTATTTATTTCTTTATTTATTTAATTGTTTACTTGTTTATTTATATTATATATATATATTTATTTATTTATTTATTTATCTATCTATTTTTGTATATATATATATATGTCTGTCGCTGTTGATCTACCATGTTTCGGGCATAGTAGCTGAGGGACAGCCACTCATACACAACGCATACAGCTGTGGGAGCGGCCTTCGTTGTCTTCTCAAGTCTTTTCATGTCAGTTTCAGAAACCAAAGCAACGACCTGAGACAAAGACCATCCCAATCGCACACCTGCCAGGGGTCATCGCACTCACGCGCAGCCGCAGCCACCCAAAAAGGACGACCGCCGGGGACTGCTGGGGAGTGCTTAGAGAACATGGGTTCCATGCTGTTTTGAGATGTTTCGGGGTTCAGCTTCGCTTTCACCTGGCGCTGAGGCTTCGCTGGGTGTTGTATATGTATCTCGGGGCAAGCTGTGGATATCCAAATTTTTCACGGACGTGTCAAAGAAACATTGTGCTTATTTTTGTTTTTGTTTATCAGACCGAATCGAACTAGTCTCAAGTGGTGACAGCTGGTAACCAACAATGATGTCGAAACGAAAGGCTTTCATTGTTCTATTGGGAGACTGTGTTCCTTCAAATCGAAGGTTCAGAAACGCAGAGCGCACTCTTTAGGTGCGCAGCTTTGCAGCCAAGGAGGAGCCTGCGGCGCCTGCTCCGTTGAGTCAGAATCCAGAGGTCACTGCAAGAGTCATGCGAGGTCACAAATCACTGAAGCTCAGCTGAGTCCTTTTTGCTTTAGCAAGAATGAAGGATATGAAGGGGGTAGCCAAGTCCCCTCGTTCATGAAACATCATTGTTTCACATCCTTTCACGAAAGCACCTTAGCACTTGTTTCCATTCATCCAATGGTGCCTGTGATGTTTGCTCCTGGCATAGTGTGTGTCCAGACTTCCCCTGCATATCTCTCCGCTTGCCGCACAGTGATGACCCGACATGTGCTCGCTCTGAGCACGTGATTTCCACCCCTGCTCAAACGATTCCATCCCTGCTTTGCTTCTTGCTTTGCTGCACACCGTTCACACCCGCAGAATTACTTCTTCATACACACCCATTCTTTTTTGTTTCTTTTTTTTGCAAAGTGCCCCAATTGATACACTTTTTCCTCCTTCGTTTCCTACTCGCATTGGCACTCCTAGCTCTCACATGCAAGCATATCCCGACAGCCACCGCACATCTTGGCATGACACTTTCTCTACCTTTCGCCTGTCCAATTTTTTTACCTCCTAGCTTTCGTTCCCCTGCCTGAAGTTTGCGGAGTGAAAACACTTGAGATGCAAATGGTTTGGTGGTTTGGTTCGGAAGCTGCGTTTGGTGTTTTTGAGCCTCCTTAGTCCTTGAATGCACAGGTGGCCAACATCCTGCTCGAACTCAATGGACAGTGCAACAGACACGCTTGGCAGTTGGGACCAGGGTAGCCAATACGGCAAGCTGTTTCTTTGACCCAAAGAGTTCCATGTATGGAGACGAGTCTGAGACGAGTTCGATGTTGAGATGTTGGTCTCAGTTAGATGTGGAGGTCCAAGGTTCGGTTAGCACCTTGGAGGTTGGAGAGCACCCGGAAAGAGGACATCGCCTCGCGAAAGAAGACCTTCAAGCAGCGCACCAAGAAGCGGAGATGAGTTGAAGCCAAACAAATATTTTTCCGCTTGCATTTGTTTGGAGTAGATATAGTATCCTTCTTAATTATGATACAGCACATTCATTATATATTAATATAATATATCATATCATATGTATATACACATGAATCATATCGATAGAAATGAAACCACCGCAAGAACGCATGATTGAAAGGTACCTACATGTTGCACTAATATGCCGCTTTCAAGCGGACATCATCGATCAAGTTTTTGGTGACATGCCCAGTGCAGCGAGGTTCAGCTGCCTTCGATGGCATCCGGACAAAAACGCGGACAACTTGGAGGTTGCAACAGAGGTGGCTTGTTTTCACTCAACGGCAGCGGAGTGATGACTGGGTGCCGTCGAATGTCGAAAGCCGAAACGGTTGCCAGGTCTTCCAGTGGCTCCAGTCCCAGAGAGATTGGTATCTGAAAGAGTGAGCGAAGCAGAGCGAAGCATAGCGAAGCGGCAAGATGCATTGCTCCTCAACGAGCGGAGCGAGGATGGTGTCCCCACACTCCCCGATTTTTTCACCATATTTTCATCATCTATGTTTTGTTGCATGGCTCATTTATTTTTCACCATTTTTCATGTCTTGCTTTTTTTTGTCCTTGTTTTTTTGGTTTGCATGTTTCCTGGCACGATCACATGTAGAGCAGTGCACTATTCACCTCGTGTGAGGGCTTGCGTGAACAAGACTCCCAAAGGGAGCAGTTCAGCAGAGAGGCATTTTTGTGTTCAATCATCTAGCAATCATAGTTTGCCCGCGCAAGCTTGAAACGGCAAAGTCGGCAAAGCAGTGGCAGAACCCCCCAAGAAGGCAGTCAACTTCTCAAGACTCAAACTTGCTCCATCCATAACGATATCTTAGATAACAAGAACGGCATTTAGGATCCAAAAGCAGCCATGCTTGCTTTCTACTATCATGATCATTCTTATTGCTGCTGCTGCCACTGCTGCTGCTGCTGCTGCCGCCGCTGCTGCTGCTACTACTACTTGTACTACGCCGACGACGACGACGACGACGACGACTACTACTACTACTACTACTATTACTACTACTACTACTACTACTACTACGACTACTACGACTACTACGACTACTACGACTACTACGACTACTACGACTACTACGACTACTACGACTACTACGACTACTACGACTACTACGACTACTACGACTACTACGACTACTACGACTACTACGACTACTACGACTACTACGACTACTACGACTACTACGACTACTACGACTACTACGACTACTACGACTACTACGACTACTACGACTACTACGACTACTACGACTACTACGACTACTACGACTACTACGACTACTACGACTACTACGACTACTACGACTACTACGACTACTACGACTACTACGACTACTACGACTACTACGACTACTACGACTACTACGACTACTACGACTACTACGACTACTACGACTACTACGACTACTACGACTACTACGACTACTACGACTACTACGACTACTACGACTACTACGACTACTACGACTACTACGACTACTACGACTACTACGACTACTACGACTACTACGACTACTACGACTACTACGACTACTACGACTACTACGACTACTACGACTACTACGACTACTACGACTACTACGACTACTACGACTACTACTACTACTACTACTACTACTACTACTACTATTACTACTTGCTACTACCAGCACCATCACTACTACTTCTTCTACTCCTACTCAACATTTATCGCGGTTTTATACATATTACCGGGTCCCAAAAAACATGGGCACATGTTTCACTAGAACTTCAAGGCATCTGTTTTGGTGTAGATATTTTCGGACAACAGTGCTCGCAAAGAAGCAGATTTCGGGCAGTTATTCTTCGGCACCCCAGTGCCCGGGCTCAGTGAATTGCACTCTCCACTGCAGGGGATTTTTGTTGTAGAGGCTGGCTTTGCGCTGCAGCACAAGCGCAGGAGGTGACTGGATTCTCATGAATTTCCTTCACGACTCGAGATGAAAGAAAATTGAAAGAATGAAACAGAAAGAAAAAGAAAGAAAGAAAGAAAGACAGACAGAAAGAAAGAAAGAAAGAATGAAAGACAAGGAGAGAAACGAGCAGAACAGAACAGAAAAAAAGGAAAATAAAGGAATAGAAAGAAAGAAGGAAAGAAAGAAAGAAAGAAAGAAAGAAAGAAAGAAAGAAAGAAAGAAAGAAAGAAAGAAAGAAAAAAAGAAAGAAAGAAAGAAAGAATGAAAGACAAGGAGAGAAACGAGCAGAACAGAACAGAAAAAAAGGAAAATAAAGGAATAGAAAGAAAGAAGGAAAGAAAGAAAGAAAGAAGAGATAAGACAGAGTGAAAGCAGGAGAGAAAGAGAGCTGGCAACTTTGTGCAAGGTGAACCATAGCTACACTGTCCTTGAACGGAAACAGCAGCGGATGCATAGCAATGTTCTTGCATCGTGGGTCTTCAGCATGTCAATTTGACCATTACGCCGTTGAGCCCCTTAAAGCATTGCGACATTCCTTACGCATCTGATGAAAGAAAAAGAGAAAGAAACACATATAAAGAGAAAGTAAGAAAGAGAAAGAGAGAAAGAGCAAGAAGGAAAAATCAATTGATTTCATGAAGTAAAAGGCACAATTTGCTACTAAGTAGCCGCTACTATAAAGGACATTGGAACCTCATGTCATCTCATCTGCAACTGCTACCTCTAAGAGGCTGGAGACAAAAGGTGAGCGTGCAACGGGACCTCCTTTCGAGGGAGTCCCTCGTGTCCGTGCACCAGGCTGTGGACCCCCAAAGGGCCCAGGGCTTGTCCTTCGATGTCCAACTGGAGGCAGCTTGCACCACTTTGATCCACGAAGTGCCTGCGATTTTAGGGCAGCGATGGGCAGCGTGTAGAGAAAAGGCTATTGGACAACCAGTGGCGTGAGCCTCATTGAGATAATGCAAGGATAATGTGTCAGGTTATAGCGTACTAGTATGACCTAGCATTCTGACCTAGTATCTATGCATTCCTAAGCAACCTCCCTGGGCTGACAAGAGATACTTGCCAAGCAGAGCTTTCACCCGGGTATTCCCCAACTTGCTCACATGGGACACTAGCCACGCGGGCATTGGTGCATCCCGGATTGGTCTGGGATGAACCGTTCAGGTAGACCTTTGCCCTTCCCTGTGTAGCACAATCTAAATGCAGTTTTTGTTTGATTTCTGACGTTCAAAGGTGAACTGTAGAATCATGTAGCCCCAAAACTCGGGAAAGGCCGGCAATTGGACCCTGCCCACAGGTTCTAATTTAGAACAACCCCCATATGTCCATTGCTGCGCTGCCTAATCTTTGGACAAACTTCTGACGCAATCATAGGACGCACAGTTGCAGCCTTTGTTTTTGGCGGAACATTGGCCCTAAGCTGCGACACATTGGCGCAGTCGAGTCGTCCAATAGCGAAACACCATGGCGCTGAAAAGAAATGTGGTCGGTATTGCTGGGACCTCAGCATGCGCGACCAGTGACAGAAGCACAGCATTTGGTGGTTGGTTAGTTGGAAGCGAGGGAGGTCGCTCCATAGGGTCACTCCATAAGGTCACCCGTAGATGTTCCAGAACGGAGTGAATCATAGTGGGTTCGAAAAAGCCACGCCGCAGTTCACAGACCGACTTTTCGAAAATCCCAAAATATCTTTTGACAGAATCGAGTTCGGTCTGTTAGATCAAACAGAACACATAAGTAGTTTTCCCTATCAATTGCAATTGTTTTGGCTTCTATTTTGTGTTTGCAAGCATGCAACCCTGAAACAACTGCAGAAAACAAGACTCCTCGTATTTGTGGCTCTCAGACAGGAGGCATTCTTTTTGCAGCACTTAGAGACAAGCATGAAATGGCATTGCCTCAACCCCATCCTTGCACATCAGCAGATAAAGCGAATGGCTACAATATGCTACAATGCAATAAGACACGATGTGAATCGATGTAATATGGTGATGCGACGTGATTTGATATTCCTTTGTGTTCAGTTTTGTGATGTGTCCCGCAGCATCGCACTTTGGCCTGCACTGATTGATGCATGTCGATAACCTTTCACATGCGATGCCAGCCATGCAAATGCCGATGGTTGGAAGTCTGGATCTTTTTGGCCGTTCGCTGGCAAGTGCAGGGGCTCGCCTTGGACTACATAGCGACTCGGTGATCGCCCATCCACTGCGTTTGTCATTGTAAGTTTCACATTGTGAAAGCACTTGAAAGCGAACTGCTTCCACACTTTGATACTCGAATTGTGTACTGTACTATTGGTTGATTGGTTTTGTTGAATGTTTTCCGTTTTTTTTTGTACTATTGTTTTTTGAAAGTCTAAGTGTTTTCGCTTTAGGAAATCGGCACTGCAGACTTTGATACCTTGGCCCAGCAGTTGCACGGCATCGACGGCATCGAAGGTCTCTCAGTTGAGCCCGTGGAGGAGCACTTTCAGCGGCTGCCAACGAAGCCTGGGCAGCGCAAACTTCGCGCAGCAGTGGCGGAGGATGGCGAAGCAGAGCTTTATTTGGTGCGACCAGATGCTTAGCGCAGAAAAATATGGAAAGATATGAAAAGATGCTGAGATTGGCGAAGTACATGCCAAGATGTGCTAGAGCTGAAGAAACACTATTACACTGTTTGAATCTTCGAAGAGCAAATATCAAAGGTTTTTGGTCTTTGAGCGAGGATAGCCCAAGCCGTTTATCACTTAGACAGGAATCCCAATTTGCGGTGTCCATTGCTGATTTAAAGTTACTGCCATTGACATGTATGTTGTGCACCTTTTGCTCTAAGGGGTGATTCTTATTTTCTTGAGTAAAGTGTCAGTGCTTAGTCCACAGGACACTTTCCCCACCAAGCACACACACGCATACTTAATGAGCCTGAGAATAAGCCCGTGACATTCTTGTTGCACAAGAGCATGCAAGACCAAGACAAGCTGAGTGTCTACGCAGGAGTTTAGTAGGACAACCATGACCAAGGAATACATGGAACCTCAATGTAGCAATGCTACCGTGCGACAACTTGGCTTGTCCCTCGGCTTTGCTTCGTCACCAATTTTGCTGCTGATGATAGCCAGACATCGTTTTGATACCGCCGGTGCCGTGTGGAAAGAAGTGCACAGAAATCCAAAAGATTGAATCCCAAACGTCCCAAAGCCTGCCAGTGACTAGCTGCCTACTAGTCCACAGGGGGACAAACCAGGACCCTCAAATCCCTGAGGTTCTTGCTTGCTTGCTACTGAGGCAGTATTGCTTGCCCTGGTGGTTCAGAGCCACAGCCAGCCTTCACAAGCCCGCAGCTTTGGTAGATGTGCACGCTGGAGAAAAGGCGCTTGAAGCGCAGATGGTGGTGAAAGTTCCTACCGTGAGCTATGCATCTTTGATGCGACGCTTCGACATAACCAGCGTTCACCTTCTCAAAATAGATACTGAAGGCTTCGATGTTTTTATTCTGAGGCAAATGTTGGAGTGGGGCAAAAGCAATGAAAGCAATGGACAATTTCCAGAACGGGTGCAGTTTGAGCGCAACAATCTCACTGATGCTCGTGAATCGCAGGAACTTTTCTTGGCATTAGAAGACATTTATGATTGTTGGGCTCCAGCCGTGGAAGATGATGTGCAATGTCTTCGGCTGGGCAATATTGCAGCAGGGGGGCGACTGCCCACAGCCTCAAGTGGTCTTTGGTTCAAGAAGACAGCAGATACGATTCAGTTTCCGTGGTTGCGAATGGAGCTTCCAGATCGCCTGACCGTGGCTCAGGTGCACATACCAAGAGCTCCCATGGATGTTGTGGTCACGGTGGGAGATTCTCCAGATGTGTATCAGAACCGGCCGTGTCGACTGAGAGAGGGTTCCAGCTCCAAGTTGGTTGCTCACTGTGCGATGGATGGACGCTATGTAGCATTGCTAGGCTCCTCCAACGCAGAAAATGTGGCAGTTTTAGTGCCGTCATTTGGAAAAGCCTTTCGGCTTTCCATGGGCCGAGTCTGTTGCCACCGCGGCTGCAACAGCAGCGACACCCAATTATTTGAGGGTTATGACCCGCACTGCGAAAAGAGATGTCTAAAGGATGTGAATTGTCGGTTCTTCACCAGCTTCAGCTCGCTCTGGTGCATTACTTATGCGGACTGCGATGAAGAACTTCTGAGTTTGGTTCCGAGCGCCACTTTTGGAATAGCTCAGCACGAGTTCTTCCCTCTACCATTGAGCCAAGCCCGCCAGTCCTCGCTCGAGTGGGGAGGGGTGCCCGAGCGTGCCATTGATGGCATTTTCAACGGTCACTTTCTCATGGGCAGTTGCAGCCATACAGCAGAGGACACTTGTTGGTCTGCACTTTTTTTCATCTTTTTCCATGTGTCACATCCTCACAAAAACGATCTGAGTCAATCAATCGAGGCACATATATGCAAATGTAAGTCATGAATCAAAGCCATGTCAGCCTGACTTCAGAAGACAAATAATGCATTTCGACACAGTTTTTCAATGCATTTCACTGGCACAGTTGTCCGGTTCCTCCAACAGGAAACCGACGGCCATGGAACTTGGTGGGCAGCCAGCGTTGCGCTTCCTTTCCACGGAATCTCCGCTGTACGAGTTTTGGGCCGTTGGGACTGCTGCCATGAGCGATTGGATGGTTGGGAGGTGCGCGTGCGCTCTGGTTTTGCAGCTATGCAGAGATAAGCCTTGCCAGATCTAGCGGGCATGTCCAATCAAATGTTGTTGCATCAAATGCAGCATCAAACGGAACATCAACTACAACATCACATTATGTGTATATGATTTATGTGGTAAATACACGGGCAATTCCCACCCTTTGCCCTGAAACTACCAAGTGCACAATCCCTTGTCATGCTGGACCCTCAAATTCCTGTGCAACCTCGCTGTTTTTTTGGTCCTGAACCAAAATTCTTTAAACACTAAACCTCAAACCCTGAAACCCCAAACCCTAAAACCCTCCAAACCTAAACCCCAACCCTGAAACCATAAACTCTAAACCACAAAGTCCCAAAGCACAAATCGGTGCGTATAGCCAACGTTTTCGTGCCTTCTCCAAGTTGATGAGTGAAATCATGTGGTACAATGTTTAAACTTCAGGGCAAAGGGTGGGAATTGCGCATAATTTTACGGCAATCTCCTGTGCTTTGCCCCGGATTCACAAGAGTGTGTTTCACCAATTCTTTAAACAATGTTCAAGTGATAGGAACAATGCAACTGATCTAAGACCAACACAGACCAAGTGCATCCTGCCGCAGGTCCGTATTGGCTTTGACCCAGATCCACGGCGCAATCCCCGCTGTGGCATGCGACAGCGCGTGCTGCCGGCTGGATCTTGGCGGACCGTGAAATGTGGCGAAACTTTGCCGGGCGATATCGTAGGTGTGGTGCTGCCCAGCGGTGCACTGACTCTGTGTGAGGTCGAGGCATTTGGACCATTTCGATGGTAGCAGTTCTCCTTAAAGTATAAAGATGGGTCCCAAATGACGTGGAAGACTGAGATGGAATGATTGTGCTTGTCGATTGTGACTCGGTATCGAACGGCCACAAGAGGGACGTGTTCAAGGCTCAAGCAACTGAAAACGGAGAAGACCAGTAATGCAAATGGACCGTTTGAGCAGCTCTGATGAACACACGGACAGTGATATGCCCTGAAGGACCAGTTCTCAGATCCATCTCTTCTTAAGTCATAAGGCTTCAAAGCAGAGTGACCTCATTGGCACAGAGCTTTGCAAATGATCAAGCAAGACTCTTGTGCTTCTGATCGTTTTTGTTTGCACAAAATATTTGCAAGTGCCTACTGTGCTCGTATCAGAAGTGCCAAGATCGCTGACGAACGCAAAAAAGTCACACTTCATGCAAAAGATGCGAAAAGGAAAAGGTCCGCCGCAAACCCGGACCATGAGGCGACAACACATGTGTAAAAGTGTTTCAATGATTGTGACCATCAATCCCAGGGCGTGAAACTGGATGATGATTTCGGGTGTTTCAACCCCCTCTTGATCTGGCCTTCCAAGCCATGTGCATACTCGTGGACGAGAATGTAGGAGTAGCTTTCAGCCACGAGCTTTCAGCATGGCCCATCCCCGTGATCCTTTTGAGGCCTTTTGCGCTGTCTTGGTTCCCACGGCAGCTCTTGAGGATCGATGGGAAAATTGGGAAAGCCATATGGTTGGAAGCACGGGTGGTTGAAGACTGGTTGCCATCATGTGACTGCAATGCGAAACAACCTGGAATGGCTATGAATGGCTATGGTCCTTCTGCGGTCCTTTGGTCTGAATGAGTATGAAGAAGTTAAAGTCTATTTTACATGCATTTGTAGCAGCCAATTCGTCATCGATATTGATACCATTAGACAGCTCAAAGGCTTTTGGCAGGTCTACTGCTACTGAGGCTCGAAAAGGTTCATGAACACGTTGGCGGCTTGCCATATCTTGTAATCCTTCAGCCCTTCTGTCGCTGATGCGAACAATGCCCAGGCTCGCGCGCAATCACCAGCCCTGATGCAGGTTGCTTTGGGCTCAGCCTCGGTGGAGAGTGAAATTCAGTGAAGCACAACAAGTAGGGGCCCAGTAGGGGTTGGTTGGGGTTGGATGGGGATGGTATGGGGATGGTATTTCCATGTATTTCCACTACAGAACATGCCTTTTGTTCTACAGAGAGTCAGACATTGGATTTGTATGGATTTGTGGACATCTCATCGCACTTTTGGCTTCGACCGCTGCAGCTATCAGGCGCAGGCAGCCCAAAACGGGCGCTGTATTGCAGTGTTTCTGTTTTGGCCTATGATTGCATAGTCGACCAAACATTGAAAACACCCAGAACTGCCAACCAAGTAGTATTGAGTCAGTGTCGATTAGTACCTTGTGTTATATAGAAGTAGTAGCAGCCGTAGTGGTAGAAGTCGTAGTGGTAGGCGGGGGGGGACCCCG
>VSDK01005341.1:271297-295957 GCA_009767595.1 Symbiodinium kawagutii | reverse complement strand
GCGTAGTGATAGAAGTCGTAGTGTTAGCCGTGGTAGGACCCAGTTGTTGTTACTGTCGGGTTGCTCTTCGGGACCCAAACATACAGCATCGCCGCCATTGGAGTTGTGCGTCGCATGTGACCCAGCTGGAGCAGCGTGTGCACAAGGTCTGTGAACGCAGTGAAACACAGTGAAGTCCAGTTCTTTGGCATATGATGGTTTCTCAAAATAGGGGACCCCCCAAATCATCCATCAATAGTCATTTAAAGTAATGAGAAACACCCATATCAATGCAGTGAAACACAGTGCGCAATACATCTCCTGTGGCACAGGTTGCACGTTGCACCAGCACCTTTCGGTTGCATCGATGCCGCAGAGCCTTTCCATTCACGTCCGCCTTCTCAGTGGCCGCACGGCCTCGGTTGACTTGCATGAGAACAGCTTCATCTACGATCTGCGGCGAGCAGCTGAAGAAGAACTCGGAGTGGGCATCGCATCTCTTTCCAAAACTGAAGCGCCTTGCCACGTTAGCAGCTTCTGCCTATTTCTACTCTCAACTTTGAATATTAGACATGTATAAAAAGAACACTATTCTAGCTAGAAACCTATTAAAACTTATTATTGTTCACACTTTATTTGCTTCATCAAGATCTACGTTAATTCGGACCCTGGATTTCTGCTTTCTGCCTTCGCCTCAACACCGCTGGGATCAACGCAGATCTGATGGGATCCGCCTCTGAGGTGCTGAGTGGAACGTCCACCTTAGCTGAAGCCGGGGTGCAGGATGGCGACACCGTGAATGCGCTTGTGCGACGGCCCATGTTGACGTCTAACATAAGGTCACCAACCTTTGTGCCTTGTCAGGTGTGGGAAGAACATCTTTTAATATTATAAGTGCTTTTTGCTCGGTTGCTTCAGCTCTTTTATATGACTAAATAGATATGATATAACTTTGATATAACATAACGTTTTCTTTCATTAAGATAAAAACTGCTTTTTGTTTGGTTGTTGCTTGAGGCTGCCAGTTTTTCATTTCGCAGCGATAGCAATACTATTGTATTCTCTCTAGTCTATTCTAGCAGCCGATCTATGAGCAACCGAGACATAGCTAGGAGAAGAAAGCTTCCGCAGTGTGTACCTCTAACCTCCTCCAAGCAATAAATTGTTCAAGTGGGCAGGTGGCTGTTTCTTAGCACACTGACCTAGTCATGCACCTCGATGCACAGAGATTTTCTTTCAAATATATTTCAAGCGAATCATGATTTAAGATGCTTTTCAAGCAGGCAAGGCGACAATGTTAACAACTGTTAGGACTTAAGGGAGGCAGAAAGCACATCAGGGGTAACTGGTTAGGTTTTGTTCCATCCTTTTGTCTTTGATAAGAGATAGGAAAATCTCAGCAACAATTTGAGAGCGGGACAATCAAATCACCACAAGGGAGACGTGACAAACCAAGGCAATGTCTGACAACAATTAGGTCGTTCGTCTAATTTTTTGCAAGACAATTTCCGCCTCTCCTGGTATGTTTGACAGCTTTCCTGGGACTTCCCTCCTTCTCCTCGCTCGCTATTTGAATCCGGTAGATTTCACCCTTTTAACCTTTGCGTTGTTTCCCTTTCTCCCTCGCAGCTGAGCCTTTCGATTTAGCATCAGCTGCCTCTCCTTCTTGTCCTGGAACCAGATGGACTTCCCTCCCTTCCCTGCTTTTGTCTCGCTGGACCCAGCTGTGATTCCCGCTGGACTAGGGTGTTGTCGTTGTGCTGACTTCGTAGATGATGCTGCTGCTGCTGATGATGATGATGATGACGACGATGACGACGATGATGACGATGATGACGATGATGACGATGATGACGATGATGACGAGGATGAGGATGATGATGATGATGATGATGATGATGATGATGATGATGATGATGATGATGATGACGATGATGATGATGATGATGATGATGATGCATATGATGATGCGGATGTAGTTTGAGGAAGGTTCCCTGAAAACACGCATCAACAGTCGAAGTCTTTTCCAACTTGTACTTCGATTATGTTTGCTTCTGTTTGATTTTTCAGTTTGCAGTGCGAAGTGGATCTATCGCATCCACCACCTTTCAGTCTTTGCTCAGGTATTGATCGAAGCTGATGGCAGTTTGCTCACATGGGGCGCACAGACAGCCTGGCAACCGCCTTGCTTTCAGCAAGCGGCTTCATCCGCCGAAGGCACTTGGGCGGCTGTGCGTGAGATGGGCGATGTGGTGACATGGGGTGAGCGCAACCCGTGCGACATACGTGTGCCCCGGCCTTGCACTGATCAGCTGAGACTCGATACTGTTGGTGAAGAGATTTGTGAAGAGATTTGTGAGGTGAATTCTGTGACTTTTAAAGAATGATTAGTAGAATATTCTTAGACTACTGATGATACATGATGATACTGTTTGTTTAAGAAAATCCTGTTTGTTTAAGAATTCTGTGAATTGTGTAGTTTGATGTAGTTTGTATTTTCCCTCTGAAATCCAAGGTCCAGGATCATCTAAAGAAAGTGCGCGAAGTGGTTGCGACCGGCCACGCGTATGCTGCGCTCAGAGAAGACGGGGATGTTGTGACATGGGGTCACATCATCAGCGGCGGAGAGAGCATTTCGATCCGAGACAAGCTTCATGCAGTTCAGCATATCTCCTCTTCCATGCACGCCTTCGCTGCTGTCCGGCGGGATGGAAGCGTCGTAACTTGGGGTGAAGCGGAGTCTGGCGGTGACAGCAACCAAGTGAAGGACCAGCTGCAAAGAGTCGAGAAGGCAGGGCGAAGAAAGCTGCCAGCCACACGTTGCAGTTTTCTTAGTCTCCCAAAGCTGTTTACACGTGTTTACATGTTGTTTAGTTTTTGATTTTTCTCCAGAAGCATGGCGCACCAACGCTGCGCTCAAGGTCATTGGTGCAGATACCGCCTTCACTGCTGTTCGTGCTGATGGGACTGTGGTGACTTGGGGCGACGAAACTGGCGGTGCAGATAGCAGCCAAGTACAAAGAGATCTGTTTGCCGTCAAGCAGGTGGCTGCATCATTTTATGCGTTTGCAGCTGTGCGACTCTTTTCTGCACGTCCCAAGGTGACATAAGGTGACCCGGAGCGACCCGCCCCTGAAGTCTGGGGCTCCTGCAAATTCTGGGGCCTGCGTCCTTTTCCGTTTTGTTTTCCCTGGTCCCAAAGCAACAGGGTCGCTACCGAATGTTTCAATATTCTTCACTTGTTGCTACCGATCGACGGGGTTCTGCATTTGATACTTCTTAGAAACTGTCCGTCATCACTGTCATCTGTCCACGTTTTATACTGTTTAAACTTTGGATAGGTATAACAATAATAAGAATAACAATATGTAGTAATAATGATAATAGTAGTGGCAGTAGTGGTAGCTTGAAGCTCACAGAGCTTCGGTCTGCCAAAGCCTCGCTGGAAGTCCTCCGAGGAAGTGACGGCTGTGTGGTGACATGGGGTGATGCAGCGGCTGGTGGCGACAGCAGCAATGTGCAGGATCAGCTTCATGATGTTCGTCAGGTCGAAGGGGCCCATTGCTAGAAGTGCTGGGAATTGCTAGGACACGTGGAAATACAGCTGAGCTAGCTCAGCATTCGATTCGTTTCATTCGGAGTTTTGGTTGTTTTTATTTCGACAGTCTTCTGCAGCTAAGTTGGTTGTGTAGGATCCCTATATCGGCGTCATAACTAGGTTTAAAATGTTCTGAAGCACCAACTTGGGTGGTCAGGTGGCAGTCGCATGTTCAAACTTGACCTTCTTCAATCTATTTCTTCCATGGACGATGCAGGTGAACGTTGAATATATTATATATATATATATATCGAACAAACTTGACCTTCCTCCATCTCTCCATTCTGTTACTGGATCCGAATTTCTATGAACGTGTTAGCCCCAAAGCACCTTCAAGTCAGAGGCAGAAGTAGAGATGATAATTTCGAGGTGTAAATTGTGAACATCTCATTGTCACTGCCTGCGGATTGATCTGCATTTCGGATTCTTGGAAAATCATTGGCGTTGCAGGTCACGGCTTCCAGCAACTTGGCGAAATTTGGAGGGCCCCAGAAAAATCTTCCTTTTTTATCAAGTATGTTTGTTTTCTTGTCCAGTATATATGTAAATATTAGGTTTCCTGCCTTGGCTGGGAAGGTTTGTGCGTAGCAGTTCTCCCGCTGATTATCGGTTCATAGCTCTGACAAGAGATAGATGGTTTGCGAGGCCTGTGGTGGGCCTCTTGGGGCTTCTAGGGACCGTATTTGCTTGGGGTGCGCTGCTGTCAATACCATCCAGGAGGAGTTGCGATCCCCCTGGCCTTCAGCCTCACTCCGAGCCATAGGTACCGACCTTTTGGTCAGCTGCTCCAGGCATTTGCGGGCTGTCCGCATTACTTCTTTGAGGGCCTACGCTGAGGCTGAGGAGAAAGGCCATATTGAGGAGCGGCAGGCCTGGAAGGAAGCGCAGGAACGTGAGGCTGAGAACAGGAGACCTGCTGGTGTCAAGGAAGAGGAAGAAGAGTATTCTTATTCTGAGGAAGAGGCTGAGGCACCCCGTGACGACCAAAGACAGACAGCAGCTGAACCAGCAGGAGTTGCACCCAAGCGACGAGGTGCCCCACCGCCAGAACCACCACCGGAGTCCGAGAAGCGACGTCGTACATCAGATAGAGGAGGACGTGAAGGTGAAGAGCCAAGGGTGGTCGTGCGTGAAGCTTTACCCAGGGCACATCGTCCTGAAGGCAAAGGTCATAGAAGCCACGATTACGAACACGGTTCTGCATCAGTCCAGTCCCGAAGGAGGACATTGCAGGAAGAGGAGATCAGCCGCATTCATCTCGAGCAGAGGCACTTCGTGTTACCTGACGAGAGGTCAGGAGCAAATCAGACGCCCAGTTCACAGAGGAGATGGCGACGGAAGTGACGGAAGGCCGTCCAGAGGGCGCAGAGGGTCCTGGTGGCGAAGGAGAAGACTCGCCATGGGGCCTATATCAGATAGACTATCGGCCGAGGTGGGCCGCAATGAATCCGGAGCCTGGCATGGTCATTTGCTTCAACCTCCCGGACCAGTACATCGCAGAGGAAGGGGGACCGACCAACGAGGCCGAGCCCTTAGTGGAAGTGGCGTTGGTTATCACGGACAAAAGGGACATGAGCGATGGGAGCATTTTGCTCACAGGAAGAAGTTTGGGATGCTCAGACCCGAAGTTTGTGGGCAAGATGTCGGGAATGTTCAATCGTCGAACTGCTTACGTTCATGTCTGCATGGTCGAGGCCGAGTGTGCCCACCTCAATTTGGCCGTGTTCCACCTGGTCGAGCTTTGGTTGTATTCCGGGACCACCTTTTACCGTTCCTATGTGGGGGCAGCCGGAAAGAAACTACTCAAGCAGGTGCTGGATGGAATTATGGGCGAAGAAGCAGCGGAACCCAAAGGGGATGGAACCAAGGCCGTCAAGACTCCGAGCACTGGGAAAGGACGAGGAGGAGAAAAGAAAGATTCGAAGAAGAAAGAGAAGGAAGCTCCTCACCGAGAAGACACCCACGAAGACAAGGCAGCAGCTTTGAGGCAAAGGCTGAGAAAGATTCAGGAAGTGAAAGACAAGAGGAAGGACAAATCAGGTGTTATAGACTTAGATCAACCTTTGTCAGGGGTTGGGAGCGAGGAGGACTCCGCTTCCAACTCACCGCGGGAACCTGCCTTGAAGAGATCCACTCAGTTGCCGAGGATTGCCGACTTCCCACCAATAGAGGACGAGAGCGAGAAGGTCAAGGAGAAGAAGACAGGTGCCGCAGACCCTCAACGAGGCGGAGGAGGAGTTCCCGCCAGGAAGCGTGCCAAGACGGTAGGGGGTCAGTTGGCATTGAATGCTCTGAAGGAGGCGAATCGGCAAGGACGAGATGGGGCTGATCAAGGAGGAGACAAGGGGGGAGGATCCCCATTGGCGTTTCTCAATGCAGAGAAGAAAAAGAAGAAGAAACGCAAGAAGAAGAAGAGGAAGAAGAAAAAGGGAAAGAAGAAGAAAGCTGCAGGAGACCCATCATCCTCAGGAGGCAGTTCAAGCTCAAGCGATGGACACGGAAGCCGCCCCAGTTCATCCAGTTCGAGCAGCACGGAAGGCCGAGGTTACATGCCACCGCTCCGGAGGAAGGCTCAGAAGCGACCAGGATCGGTGCTCCAGCTGCTGCTTCGACAGATGCAGCAGCATCTGGACGCAATCGGCGAAGACATCGTCGAGGGGAGCGAGCTAGGAGGAACGAAGCTCCTGCATATTTCAACAGCTTGGTGAGGATGGGCATATCCCCAGTGTCAAGGGACGGAAGAGAGCTGTACCTATTATCGATGGTTTTGGATCATTTGAGGATGGGTCAGCTGGACCGAGTAGGGGATGCCCTATCGGCAAGGTTTCTTGCCTTGCACCAGGCATGGTTGGACAACGGCTGGGACGCGGCTCGGAACCTCGAAATTTATTGTCCAGAAGTGCTCTCAGCCGCAGGAGCAGAAGTGACGCTGCGAGCTCGGAAGCACAGCCGTCTACTCGAAAGGGTGAGCGGAAAAGGAGGCGGCAGCTGGAGCAACAACACCTGGAGTCAGGTTCCATGGAGCCGAGGAGGAGCACCGGCTTGGAACAAGGGTCAGAACTGGGGCTACGAGGAGAAGGGCGATGTGAAAGGCAAGTCCAAGAAGGGAAAGAACAAGCAGAAGCAGGACCCATGGCATCGAGGCCGAGGAAAAGGCGGAGGAGCATATTTACAGCAAGAGAATCCAAGTGCCTTGAAGCCAGAGGAGAAGCCAGCGGCAGCAGAGAAGAAGTAAAGCATCCGGTACAGTGGTGGCAACGTGTCGCCTTGGATGGACTACACAATTTGAAGGAAGTAGGAGTACACCTATGGCTGTTGCTTTGCCGCCAGGATGACCAGTATCCTGAGGCAGAGATTCTCCAGGCAGCCGTGAAGATGTGCCCCTGGATGGAAAAATTGCGCCAAGTCACACGGGTGTCCCGCAAGCGACGGGCACTCTTTCCCATGCCTTCTATTGTAGGAGAAACTATCCAGGGGCTTGTAGGAGGGCAAGGCTTTGAAGAAGTGCTACGTGATCCTAACTTGGTGGAACGGCTGTCAGTTGATTGTTGGGCGGACCTATCCATTCTTTTCTGTAATCGTCTTCATGATGGATGTGCTGTTTTCTGCAAGGATGAAGACCCACTAAACCGCAGATGTTCGCTTTTGAGGCTGTTAAGCAGGGTATTGCCCGGGTTCTTTCTGAGGATGAGGACATGGACTGGTATGCCAGCGACATTAGAGAAGATCTAAGTAAGAAGATGACCAGTTACAATGGGGAGGAGATTGGTACCCCTGAAATACTAACTATGGAACAAGTTGAACCAGCTCTACCTCCGGCTACTCATGGCGGTTCTATCCCTGTTGCTTCGTGGGTTGATGGTCGGACTCTCTGGTATCTTACTCACCCTGATGAGTGTGTGGTTGAGGACAAGGGGCAAGAACTGCCAAAACTACAGAAGAAAGTCCATGTTTTGGACGAGGACCGCCTGGATTTGGGAAACCTGCTGGTGAACCGACGTATTTGTACGTGGGTTCCCGAACAAAAGGTACATACTTTCCGGGGAACCAGGATCCTTAACGGTCTGTTTGGGGTCAAGAAGGATTCCAAGGTACCCAGCGGTAAAAGTGTTCTTCGTCTGGTGATGAATTTGATACCTACTAATGCCATATTGAAAGAAATCAGAGGCCGTGTTGATTCCTTACCTAACATCTGCTCATGGTGCAACATAGTTCTTGAAGAAGATGAACTATTGAGCATTTGTCAAAGCGATATGACGGCTGCATTTTATTTATTTAGCCTACCAGAGGGCTGGCCGGAGAAACTTTGCTTCAATTTGGCAGTGAAAGGTAGGGAGATAGGAAAAACTGGTGTGGAGGCTGAAGAGAATTTCTATTTGGCAGCTCGGGTTTTGCCCATGGGCTGGGCAAGTGCAGTAGGCCTTATGCAAACAGTAGCTGAAGAGGTACTTCTTAGTAATGGTATGCCCACTGAATCGCAAATCCGGCGGCCTTCACCGCTCCCACCTTGGGTTACTGATAGTATGGATAGAGGGTCACGCGAGCAACGAGTATGGTGGCACGTTTCTCTTGATAATTATGCAAGCGGAGAGCGAAGATTTTCAGATGAGGTGGCCACAGGAGGAGAGTGGCAGAGCAAAGTAGAAGGATGGTGGCAAGAAGCCGGTATTTTATCCTCTAAGAAGAAAATGCTCCAGGACTCTTTGTCGGCGTCGGAACTGGGAGCTTTCTTTTCAGGAAATTACCAATGGATGGGCGCCTCTACTCTTCGATTGTTTAAGTTGGTCAAAAGCACTTTCTGGGTCATTACTCAACCTAGGTTGAAGAGAAAGATGTTACAGATATTAATGGGAAGGTGGATTTTTGTGTTGCAATTCCGACGACCTGCTATGGCTCATTTTGAGAAAGTTTGGGACTTTATTAGCGCGAAAACTTCAGGGCAACAGGCTGAGAATGGAGTGAAAGAGGAATTATTTAGTGCGGTGATGTCTATTTGCTTACTACATACTTTCCTAGGGGCAAAGATTGATGATGAGACTACGTGTAGTGATGCTTCTACTGTGGGTGGTGCAATTGCGAGGGCACGCACCCTCACCCCAGCTGGAAAGGGATTCCTACAAGCTCAGCTCCCGGAAAACCTTCCTATTAAGGTCCCCATTGTGGTTGTTTCGCTATTCAATGGAATTGGTGGATCCTTTAGGTCGATGGATATTGCTGGTGCACGTATCGTTGGTGGAATTTCGGTTGACATTCACAAAGCAAGCAACCGGGTTTCGCAGCGACGATGGCCCCATGTACTTCAATGGGATGATATTCGAACTTTCACCGCTTCTGTCATTGAATCACATTTTGAAACTTTTGGGTACTTCGAGTATATTGATATTTGGGGTGGCTTCCCCTGTGTGGACCTGAGTTCAGCTAAAGCTCATCGTGAGAATCTGGCCGGAACACAAAGCTCATTGATTTTTGAAGCAATAAGGGTCATCAACGACATCCAAGTTCTTTTTCCCGGTAAGATCATTCGATTTTTCATTGAGAATGTGGCAAGCATGGATGTGACAGCAAGGGATGAGATCAGCCGTCTACTAGGTGTTGAACCTTACAGGATTGATTGTCGTTTTCAGGTGCCGATGGCCAGACCTCGGTTTTGTTGGACAAATTGTCCTATCGTTGATTTGGGAGGAGTTTCTCAGATTATCTACAATGGATATATTGAATTGAGCATGGAAGGACCCTGGCCCGAAGCTACTGCTTGGTTGGAAGATGATTGCGAACAATATTGTACTGATGTGGTTTACCCTACTTGTATGAAGGCTATTCGCAGACCTCACCCACCTGTTCAACCTGCAGGGATCAGTCGATGTGACGATGAGTGTATTAGCCGGTGGGTTAGTGACAATTTTAGATTTCCACCTTATCAATACAAGAGCATGTATTTGATTTGGGATGAAACACAAGGTAGCGCAAGGCTATTAACTGCAAATGAACGTGAACTTCTACTTGGGTATGGACCCGGACATACTTTAGTATGTATGTCAGCTTCTGAGGCAAAACAGAACAAACAACGGTATGAGGACGAGCGTTGTTCATTGCTGGGGGATTCGTTCTCTATATTTTCATTTGCTTATTTTGCTGCTTGTGCAGTTGCACCATGGATCAGGTTTTCACATGTTCAAGAATTGAACAGCAGGATGGGACTGGCCCCTGGTGCCACTTTAGTTCCTTCGTTGTCCTGTCCACTTTTGAAGACATTGGGTTATTTTTCTGGTACTCGAATTGCTTGGTCTCCCTCTTCTCTTAATGCGTTTTTGGCACAACGAACCAATCATACAGGGTCAGATGTTCGCATTACCACCGGAGCCTACATGAATCCGAAGCACGCTCAAAGACAAAGCGTGGAGGCCGCTTGGTGGAATTGGGAACCAGTTTTCAAGTGTAAATGGCAACAGGTTGAGCATATTAATCCCTTGGAAGCCAGGGCTATCATGTTAGCACTATTTTGGAAGTCCCGGCAAGGACATATGATAAACCGCAGGATTTTTCATCTTACTGATTCATACGTTTGCCAGTCTATTTTTAGCAAAGGACGCACTAGTTCAAAGATGATGCAACCTATCATTCGAAAGGCAAATTCCCTACTTCTTCTCAGCTTCCTCTACCTCTACTTGAGCCATGTAGACAGCATGGATAACCCCACCGATGAAGCGTCCCGATCGTGAAAGAGTCCGGCGACAGAGGGTGAGAAAACGTGCTGGACTGACACTGGAAGATCGTGCCTTAAAGGCATCCACTCGAGCACGCTATTTTGAGGGTGTTCGCAAGGTGCTGCCATTGCTATCCAAGGACGACAGTATAGACAATATTGTTTCCGAATGGATTGAAGACGAATACACGGAAGGAGCGGGAGTGACTTCCATCGCTGACACATTGTCAGGACTACGCCATTTTGCCCCTTTCTGGAAGGGGCATTTGAATCGTAGTTGGAAGTTGTACCGGCTGTGGCGCAAACTGGAGCGTCCAGCTCAGGCACCTCCTTTTCCTCAAGTTTTTGCCGAAGCTTTGGTGGCAAGACAAGTTGAGTTGGGGAATCTCACTATGGGCCTCACTTTGGCTTTAGGTTTTTGGGGCATGCTTCGAACAGGAGAACTTATGACCCTTCGGACTCATCAACTTATGCTGGGAAAAAAGGACCTGGTTATTCAACTGGGATTCACAAAAACAGGGACTCGCAGACAACAGGACGAGAATGTGGTTGTCCATCACCTGCCCACAATTCTCCTTGCGGAAGCTGTTCTAGAGGCCCGTCTGAATCAAGGTCGTCTTCGTAGACTGTTATATTCTCGGGGACCTCTTCATTTTCGAAAGGAGTTCAAAGTGGGTTTGGATTTTTTCAAGATGGGACGGCATTTCCGTCCCTATTCACTTAGAAGGGGCGGTGCAACAGCCCATTTTAGAAAATATGGTCAAATGGAAAGAACGTTAATACGTGGCCGATGGACCACAAACCAAGCTGCACGGCAGTATATCCAGGAAGGGCTCTCCACCATAGCCAAACTCTCCGTCTCAAAAACCACTCATGCCCTGCTGCATCAATATGCACCACAATTTACCTGTTAACCGTCCGTTGGCCAGGCAAGGGGCCGTGGATGGTGGTGTGTGAGAAATGTGGAAACTTGCAATTTTCTTTTCGCAACCTGCCATATGGTTGCTGTTTGGCCAGACTGTGAAGTGATTGAATTTAAAAACGAAGAAATGCCAGATGGCATCAATCCTATTTTCGTTCAAAGGGTGCATAGCCTGGTTGTACCGGCTATGACACAAAAACCTTCAGTGACTTGGCGAGAGAACAAAGGCGCAGCACAATGTATATACATATAATATGTACATATAGTATAAACATATCTAAAAGAGTGAAAAGCATATCTTTTCTTAAGATCTTCGGCAAGTTGCTCGCTGCATTGATACACTGCACCCAGGTCATGCCTTCGCTGCTGTGCGACAGGATGGAACAGTTGTGACCTGGGGAGATGAAGCCTGTGGAGGCGATAGCAGTTGCTAGTCCCAAGAGTGCAGCGCCAGTGGAACATCCAGCGATTTTGGGAGACACTTTATCAAGTAACTGCAGTCCATTTCTTCATCGATTTTGCAGAGATTTTCCATTTGATTCAGTGGTTTTCCAAGCTTTTCCATGATTTCTTTTGATTGTTTTAGTCACATTGAACCACTGAATCTTCCTTTCCCGTCACGTCTTCGCCGTTCCTTCGGCTATCCTGGATCATTGCCTTCTGAGGTGGAGTTCAAGATCAACTTCATGGAGTCAGGGAAATTGCTGCATCGTCCCAAGCCTTCGCAGCGATTTTAGATGATGGAACTGTGGTCACCTGGGGCAACAAGGCTGGAGTCTGACGAAAGTGGTGCTGATGATATCGTCAAACCCAAACTGAATCAGGTTGTAATCATATGGTCGTTATTGTATATTGTATGTATAGATTGATAACACTATGAATATCTTTTATCTTTGAGTATTGTTGTTCTTCTTAATATTGATGTTCTATAATATTATATTATCTTGTTATTCCAATGATCTTATTGTTGTGGCTCGCAGAACATGGGCTCTGCGTGCGAATTGCTTCGCGAGGCTTCGGGAGGAGACAGTCAAAGAGTTCAGCCGCAGCTTCACTCAGTTGAGCAAATCCAAGGCTGCACGTAGCGAGACCAGCGAAGCTTGTGATGATGGTGGTTTCTCAAGTCATATGGAGCCCATGGGAGCCCCCTAAAATGATTCGTTTACTACTGCAGATGGTTTCAAAAGATTTATTGGTGCCCCTATTTTGAGAAACACCCACATGATGAGCTGGGTTGGGAGTTTGTGAATATGCGAGCGTCCACTTACGACAGTCCTCAGGGTGAGTCGATACTTGAACACTCGACATTCTATCGAGTGCGATTCACTCCTCAGGACCCAATCTGCCTTGCCTCTATTTTTCCAACTGCAGTCATTTACAGTTTCTTGTATTCTCTTGTCACCAAGTACAAGCATTTCAGATTCAGAGGTAGGATGTGGGTCAAGTTGCCAGGTTCAAGAGGTGCATTTGCAGCACTGCGAGAAGATGGGGAGCTGATCACATGGGGTCATGCCGCGTTTGGCGGTTCCTTGGTGGGCAATGGGAGGACACGGGCTGCTTTCAAGCCTTCTTTAGCTCTGCTCACGCGAAAGTGCTCTAGTGTTCACCATTTTTCAGCATATTTCAGGTCATGATGGTATCGGTTGGTTGTGTGTGTGTGTGTGTGTGTTTGCCAAGCTTGTTTTGCAAGATGAGATCGCGCAGAGAAGGCAACAGGATTTCTGAAAATGATTTGCCATGCTGAGGCAGTGCGCCGCCTGGTCGGAAACCGGCTGGGGCGTTTGCTTGATGTGGTCTGAGTCATGAAACTCCCTTGGGGGTCTTGGGCTATCACTGGCTATCGCTGGCTATCACTGGCTATCACTGGCTATCACTGGCTATCACTCTACAATACTTTATATTTTTGGCTGAATGACACTGGCACACGACTCCAGTGACGTTGAAAAAGCCAAGACCCTCTGCCCAGAATAACGAGAGAAACTCTGCAAATTGCAGAAATGTGCCCAGATGCGTGAAAACGTCATGTGATCACTATGAGAATGCAAAGACTAGTACAGTTCAGAATGCAAAATTAAATCAAACAAAGTTTGATTTACTTAGCAAAATAATGCCGACATTCTACTCTTACCTCCAATCCAAACCCCGCCGTAACTAGCAGCACCCGAACTTGTGACACAACTTAAGTTTCTCGCCAGCGGGGGCAGGCACAATTGAAGTTGAAGCATTCTTGGGTCGTAAGTTGCAGCAGGGCACCAGCAGCTTGCAAACACATTTTTGATCTTTGCCAATTGCTGGACTGCAGGAGTTGTCCAATGGAAACGACTTGACTGCAAAAGTAAGAAATACTAAAACCAAACAGACATCAATTCGAGCATATTTGAGCGGAACAAACCTGTTCCTTGGCTACCACACCTTGTTTGTTGTGGATTTGTACAACTTGACTTGACATTGGTTGCCTTTCCAGGGAGGCAAAACCATCAGCTTTGTGGATTCTGAGAAGCCCTTTTCACGCAGGCACTGGTAGCATACAATGGATGCGCATGGATGCGCCTTGGGCCGGGCCATTTGAAGCCCAGGGCCACCACCTTGGTGCCCAAATGTTACAGGTTCCCATAGAGGCGATCAGACCGAGGGCTGCAACAAACAGCGACTGCATGATCTTCGATTCCAAGGAGTTTTATTGCATGCAGAATGTTTGAAGTGATATATATATATATATATATGTATATGTTTCATTTTGTGATTGTGTGAGTAAGTTAGTAAGTTTCTTTTGGAATGATCAAACAGCAAAGATCTCGTGTCTTTTGCCACTGTGGGTGCGACGCCTTGTGGAAGTTCGTCGCAGCTCTGTGCAGCAAAGCTGCAGCGGGCGTTTCCTGGAGCCTTTCATGGCTCTGGGGACCAGACTTGTGGACCTGCTCGGGATACCAAATGCCCAGCAAAGGAAACCGCTCGTCAAGAAATAGCAATGCAAGTAATGGTCAAAAATGAATGCCATGGTGCGTGCTGGAGGAATGTGAATGGCAGCCGGAATGGGAATGGGAATTATAGTCGGCCTTTGTGCACTGCAGTGATCTCTCATTCTGGAGGGCTCAGTTCTACATTCCCCGATGAATGAAGCCGAGGTGTGTAAACATGTTTTTATCGACTTACTTGCTAAGTGCAAGCTTCCTTCCAGGAAGAAAGTAAGAGAGCTCCACACAAACGAACGAAGCCAAAGAAAAGGAATGCAGGGAGGAAATCTCGCAGACGTAGCTTATCGTAGCTTCATTCAAAGCACAACCAATCTGCCTACCGTCATATTGATGGCTCCCCCGTGGAGATTCCAAACCTGAGGCCTCTTCCCGCTCGCCACCAAGCGCAGGCTTCTTCGCTGATGAGGCGAGTGAGAGTTTTGTTTTGTACACATTGCTGAACTGCCACATGCTACATTTGTGGAGGTAGTTGTTAGCGCCATGAAGGCCCAGGTCAATGTTTTCTTGAAAGGTGACAGGCAGCGCAACTCCGGATCGCCGGGATCTTGATGTTAGGATTCCTCTTTGGATGTCATTGCCACGGAGTACCGTTGTGGACTGCAGGTTGTCCATAATAAAATGTAATCAGATCCTCTCTTTGGCACCCTAAACACTCTTGGTGTTTCAACTTGATTTGTCTTTGGAGCTAGATTGCTAGTGTTTCTAGGGACCAATTTCTTGCAGTTGTCACTGACCATACTTGCATGATTTTGCACGTATCTATCTGCAGAACCAGAGGCTCCGCTTTCTTTCATTGCTTCACTCGCACACAGGTGCGAAAACCTCAACAACGATCTGCAATGAAAACACAAACATACCATGCACTGTGCGTTGTACGGTTTTCCACGTGGCATCGTTTTGCGAACGGAACACGGGGAACATCAGGGAAGAACCCTGGGCGTTTTCATTGCTGTGTCAAGAAGCCCTCCGGGTCCGGTTGGCGTCCGGATTCCGTGAAGCAAACATCCAATGGTCACAACGCCGCAAGACTCGAAGCAACATGAAGCCGTGAAGCCATGAAGCCACGGCTGCAATGGCAGCACTTTGCCCACGTCCTGTGAATGGGAGGTACGCTTGCGAATGCTTGCGATGCCATTATATATCAGTATGTTGTATTCTATATATATATATCAGTATATTATATATCCCAACTGTCTATCCATTCTTTTCAAAGGACATACTTTGGTCATCTTTGGTCAATGCTTGCTGTGCTTGTGCTCATGGAGAATCTAGAGGCAACAGATGGCAACTGATGGCAACAGATGGCAACAGATGGCAACTGATGGCAACTGATGGCAACAGTACAAATGTACCCAGATATTCTTGGGGAACAGCCGCAGACCCTGGCAGGTACCATGCACCTGGAAGAAGTGGCAAAGGAGAGTGGTTGGCCAATGGAAATCCTTATGGATCCCACCAAGCACCGCAGCGACATGGGAAGTTGGAAGTCGTGGGAAGGCCGAAGAATTGAAGAAGTCTTCCTACAGCAAACAGGTCATGCCTGGCAAGAAACACCTGGTTGACGCGTGTTTGGATCTGGACTTAAATTTGACTACCAGCATCCCTCATTGGGAGTTCTGGGGAAAGCATATTTTTGACGCCATTGGAAATGTCTATTGAATCTATTGAGTCTATCAGTCTATGTTCAATATATTGAATGTCAAGGGTATTGGGTATGAGAAGACGACAATTTCAAGTATCAGCTCCTTCGGTTGCTTTGGCACTCCTTGTACTCGTAGCAAATCGGATGGCCATGCCTTGGGATTGTCCAGAAACTGGGGAGCCCTAACTACTGCAAAGCATGCCAAAATGCCTGTAAGCCAGGAATCTAATCCACTGTTCTACATGATTTTCGGAATCCTGCATTGATCCTGATCCTGCCATCAAACTCAGGCAAGGAGAGCGAGTGGACTCCGTGACTGAGTTCATGGACTTCCTTCGTGCCTCAACTGATACTTTAGTTTCTAGAACTTGGCCACGTGGCTTTCAAAGGACATGACTTGGGAGAAACACAAACATCCAACAACAGAAGCATGTTTGGTCGCCAAAACATCACTGAGCTGCGTGTCCGAGGTTGTGGTAAGCACTCAGATGGAGAGATGTGCATTCTTACAGAAGGTGTGGCTGTTAAGATCTCTCGCAAAAGCGAGATAAGTGCAAACAAAGACGAAGACAATTGCACTCAACAACATTTCTTGTCGTAGTTCGCAGTCACCAGGGAAGGAAGCTCTTTGTCAATTGATCGAACTAGCCTGAACTGGTTTTCATAGTCGTAGGTGAATCAGCTTTCTGCGACATGCACGGCTCACCCTGGATCCTTTGACTGACTTGGAATGACTTGGTCTGCGGAAGGCATCTCCAAACTCGTTCCGCTTGGGACCTCGCTTCCCAAGAGCCTGCAAAAGGTGCGGGATGGTGATGGATGGTGTGGGATCATCGGTCAGGAAGCTTGGGGAAGGCCTTGAGTCTTGACATATCCAGTAGTCAAGTGTCAATCTAACGTAGAAATCGGCACAGCCCGTTTCTGCGCTTCGGTTGACGTAAAAATCGGCGCAGCCGTTTTTTGCCACCAGAAAGGGTTCTGAGCTGTGACAAGACTACAGTAATCCTTTCAAGACAGCTTGAATCTGAAGTTCTCGAGGCATCAGGCAGAAACACCAAGTTGCAGTCAAACAACGCGTGCTCAGATTTTGTATTTTCTGGTATCAGTTGATTGATAGCACCGCAGGTGTGTCTCGAAACGCAATCGACAGTCCAAGCACTTTTAAATGCCATCGACCAAGGCTGGGTTCAAAATGGGGGCTTTGAAGGGCTAGGAGTAGCTTGACAATGGAGGATGGCACTGCCTAATTGATTGATACTATTAGTACAAAGGTACCAAGGGTTTTTGGTGCTCTTTGGGTTTTTGCTGAAGATTCATTTGTAGGTGACGACCCATGGGCAGGCGAGCTGTTCTGGTGGCCGCAACTTGGTTGCACTTGCGGACTGAAATTTTCTTCTGAGTTTACCGCTGACAGCAGCTTAGTTGGAGGATGTTAGAAGCTTTGGCTGCGGATGCCCACACAAAGGTATCAACCATGCTTGAAATTATTCTTGTCGGTATTCTGCGTTCGGATAGTCTTTCCGCGAGGCCATCGCAAGCCCTTCGCGAAGAAGTATATGGATCCGATCTTCGTTTCTTGGAGTCAAGCGATGGATGGTACGAATTATTCCTGCCCGGATGAGCATCCACTTTAAGTTGTAGGCAATCTCCAGCTGAAACTATTCCTGCCTTATTAGTTTTGAGGCACAAGTTGATTCAAAAGTCATCAGGGAATCTGATTGATTGGATCTGAGGCGACAAACTTCTGCGGTATCGCCACTAAGCTGCCAAGGTTGAACTCACCAGACACTTGAGAACTTCAGAGCACATTTGGATGCCAATGCCTGAAATACATAAACTCTTCTGATTGGAAAAAATCGAAAGACGTTACCGGTCACGTACCCACGTTTGGCATCGGAAACCAACGGCAGCGGTGCCAGCGATCTCAGGTCCCTTCACTGAGACTTGCTATGCTGCTGAAATGCGAAGATCCAAGAGGCGGCACTTAGAGATGACTTCCAGCAGCACTTTCCTGTCGCGCAAGCTGATTTGGATCTTCAAAGGATATCAAAGGAGTAGGTTTTTTTAGGTGTGGCGCTTTCTATGGGATGTTCCGAGATCCATGCGGCTGACAGAAGCCCCGCATGATCAAACATGGAGCCGTGGAATTGGGGTTGTTTTGTGCAAAGGTTTTGGATTGAGGATAAGAACCATAGTCAAAGTTGTTTTTCCCTCCAACGACAGGGGATTGTCAAAGCCATTTCCCAATTGGACAGCAAGGATGATCACTGGATAGGAGTTTCGACTCCAGCTCACCTTCGCCTTTTGCCACTGACCATGTTTGCCCAAGGAAGTCGCGGTGCTTCTGCATAGCTTCACCCCTCCCATGCTGTGTACCATGGTGCACCACATTTTTTTTGAACAAATTCTGCACAAGCACATTCCCCAAGAACTGGAAGTCCGGAATCTGAACCATCTCAGCTTCCATGAAGCTCTCAAAGTCAAACAGCTGGTCACCAGATCCTGGCTGTGAGTCCTGGTCCTGTGAGGGTACAGCACCAAAGCTTCGAGATGACGGATACCTTGACTTCCACTGATGTGAAGGAGCTGACTATCGCTCATTTACAGAGTCAAACCATGAAATGACGGAGCATTGACAACAGGCGTGCGCTCTCTCTCTCTCTCTCCTTTTCTCTCTCTCTCTCTCTCTCTCTCTCTCTCCCTCTACTTCTCTCTACATATCTCTCCCCCTCTTTTTTCTCTCTTTCTCTCTCTGTCATTTTTTGACTGTCTGCAGTGCTGCAGCGCCCTCACCTTGGACTGTCGAGGACGTGGCTTCGTTTCGGCTTCCACTTTGGGATCGTGGGCACGGCTTCCTGGGATCTGCTGGTGCAGGCATTTGCCTGCACGTGGATCAGGCCGCATTGGGGCGGGTTGGAGGGTGGAATCGGCCTGGGTTGCGAACCTCAGCGTCAACACATCCATACCAGTTGAATCTGTCCTCAATCAGTGATTCATGAACTATATGAACTCCAACAATGTGCGTACGGTTAAATTTGAGACACATTCTGCACGACATGATAACGACATGGCAGGAATTGGGACGTGGCCGTTTTAGCTCGTGCGAATCAGGGGACAGTTCCGCACAGAGTCATGAGTCATAATGACACCCAAACTTCAGGCGTGGTGGAGCAACGTTGCCAAGAACTTCTTTGGGCACAAACTGGTGGCGCTTTGGGGACCAGGCAACTTGGTGAGCATGTTAAAGCATGTTCGCAGGGAGCAGAGTCTTTGGATTATGGCACCACATGGGATGTGATTTGCCACCGTGGATTTGTCGGAATCTTGGACTCTTGAGAGACCGTGCGTACATTCAAAGAGTTTGGGACCCGAGAGTGACCACATAAAATCAGAATCCCACATGTTTGCACAATTTGTTGGGCTTACGCGCTCTCAATTTTTTCCTTTCAGTCACATGCGTCCCTGCTTTCTAAGTTTCCTTGAAATTGGAAGTCTGTCATGTGATCAAGCAGGTTTGGAGATGTTTGGGGTACATTAGGACATATCTCCAGTTTGTGGGTGACTGCGGCCTCAGGAGTTTCAGTTACAAAAAACATGCACATGATTGCACATGTGGAAATATCAACTTTAAGACCGTAATTTCAATTTTGCTTCTTTTCTTATTTGGAGGTTTGTTTTGTGTCTCTTTCCCAAGAGAAACAAAAAGAGTCTCTGCTTCTGCCTGCAGAGGAGCACAGGTGCTAGACATTTGCGGTGGCGAACTCTTTCGAAAGCCACTCTGCCCAGAGCCTAGAGAGTTGAATTTTACATTACTGATAGGTATTGGATTTCTTCATTGCCTTTCATGGTCTTCTTGCAGGCTGCCGTGGTAGCGGCGTTGAGCATTGTCAATCCTGGTCTGAAATAGAACTTATTCAAGTAATTCCCATGCAATTCCACATAGAACTATATTATAATCTCTTGCTGATGGGGTTAACGTCAAGTGACATCAGGTTAGATATTTGAATATATTTAATGTATTGCCAAGTTGGATGAGTTATCTCTTGTTTGTATATATTTATTTATATTTGTAGATACATACATATGCATATTCACATGTTTACATCGGGTTTGGGGTTGTTTTCTTCCACTCAGGTGATCGGCACCTGGCGGCCTTGAGAGACTGCAGACGAGTAGCTTTACTCCGCCCGGGAGACGTCGCATGCTTCACGGGGGGCCACTTGGTGGTGACTTCAAGCGTTATCTGAGAAAAGGACCTCAAACAAAGCATAAAGATGAAGGAAAGATAGGAAAGGAAGGTAAAGATGAAGGGATATACAGGGACAGTGCTGTTAGTGGAATAGAGCTGCCACTGATGCTTTTCTGCTTTGTGGGCTGAGAAGGCCTTATGAGATTTCTCTTTGGATTTTGATGCATCTGCTGCCAACCGGCTGAATTGACTCACTTTTGCGCGAGATGCCAAGGTTTGCCCCACACTACTCTGGTTGTTGGATCCGAATTGAACCTCACCTTTTACGAGCTACTTGGCTGCAAAATGAAGTGAGATCTGGGCTCTTTGATCCTCTCGAAGTACTGAATTTCAAATCATTGCCCAGAATGAAAAGAAGATGCACCGTTGCTGAGGGATACTTCCAGTCTTTCAGTTTGTAAGGCGCTTGATGTCGTGAGTTTAGTAGCCTTCAATCTTCTAGCATCAAACTGGGTCAACCTAGGGAGAGAATTGCTCAACTACTCAGGAGCTTCCTGAATTGGAATTGCCATAACCTCAGCCTCAGTAAAGTTGGCAAACACGCAGCGAATTTGTTGCTGGTGGCTGGGCAGCAGCACTTCAAATACTGACAAACATCACAGAACATGAACATGTCAGCTGTGTCTTCGAATGTTTGATTTCTAGAGAACATGTCATTCCATCTGTAGAGACAACCGCTTTCAAACAGAACACAGTTCAAGAGTCCAACTCCAAAGTTTCGCAGACCAGTCCACACCAGACAAGAGACTCCTACCCCTATGCGATCTAGAATCATTTTGTATTCATTATATTCTTCTACAACTTGCTGACATTCCAGTGACATTCCAGTGCTGCCAGTGAGAGTCCAGTCTCCCTTTCACAAGACCTTCAAGAATTCGCACGTGGCTGACACCAATGAGTTCATAGCCAGGTGACAACTTGGATCTACTCCTTTCAGGACTCGAGAGGCGAATTGACCAACCTTGGTGGCAGCCACTTGACAGATCTTGTGAGGGGGCGGAGATAGCATGCTTAGACTGAGAAAGTCGTTTGAGAACATTTTGAGAACATTTGGCATCAAAAATGACAAAACAATTGAACATTGTCGAAAGCTGGAGCTCGATGCAACAAGTACTCGGCTTCTGTACCGCTATTGGAAGTTATTTTGCAAAAGGCTTCACAGTATTATTGTGGATGAAATTTACGAAATGTCAGAGCTTCTCACCTCAAACGGATCTTGAGGAACAACATGGAGCCTAAGTTTGTGGAGACAGTGCCTTCTCCGCATTTGGATTCAATGACTTTGGTTTCATTTGGAATGTCATGTTCAGATCAACCTTTGGTTGGTTTGACAGCGTTTTCCCAAGGTGCTTGAAGACATTCTTCGAGTGGCAGGCGAGCAGATACTCGGATACTCTCTTTGTTCATATCCTTTTGAATCCTGGTAAGACTCCAGACAAGCATTTCTCTTCCACACAGAATGCAAACTCCCAGTAGTTTGTCATATAATAATGACGAACCACAACCGGTATGAGGCCTTTGTAATGCACTTGCGCCTTCAAACTGGTCGTCAAGTCATCACCAAGACAGATGACAGGAGACTTCATGGAGGACTCTGAGGAGCAGAAGAAATTTGTCTCGTTGCTGTACACGAGGCATGCAGCCGGAACCTGCTTTCGTTGTTCCTTATGAATCATTTTCAATGTGTTCAACACGAGTTCCGAGTGACTCAGTATCCTAATCTCATGGTACTCTATGTTTGTGCCATTGCCGGCCCTCCGTTCTTAGCCTTGCTAGATTGGTGTATTATGCAGTTGGGACACGGAAATTTGCAAGTGCTCGACGTTTGTGAAGAGATGCTTTTGTCTCAAAATGTTTTTGCGGACGCTTGATCGGATGATAGCATGCCGAGATGTGTGACAAGCAAAACAGTACACTGTCGTGTTTGCATTGGTTCTGTTTGGCAGGCCGTTAACGGCATCTCGTCTCGTGCGAGAATCAGGCAGACAGAGAGAGACTGCCTGGACATTGATGGAAGGCTCAGCATGTATCACTTTATCATACTTTATCCTTCATTGTCAACATCTCAGATGAACTTTGGTGTCTATAGGCTGACCACGAGTCTCTGGACATCTTAAACTTATATGAGCTTTGGATAAAGCTGGCAGAATACAGGCATTTTGGCATACATTTACAGTAGAAAAAAAAAGTTCTTCCCCAACACTACTCGCCTTGGTCCCACCTACCCCAGAATTTTGAGAGAAATTTGATGTTATGTGGCAAGAGGGGTCGAAAAACTGATCCGTGCCCTTGGCTTGATATTGCATGGTATCAGCAAGTCATTTTGAACTCAAAGCCTCAAATCATTGGCACACAAGAGCTACATATATATATATATATATGTATAGGAAAGCAGTATGTGGCTGGCCATACGTTTGCTTATTGAATGGCTTTGTTCCAGCTTCTCGGACAGAGTGTGTTGAAAGAGCGCATACCATTTCCTTTCGTGGAAGTTTCAGGTAGATGCAATGGCTCGCCGTCAGAGTCAACCAAGAGGTGAGGTGGGATGGTGACATTTCGCAAGATCATCTCATCCTTTTAGTACCATGCATTGTGATACATGTGCTAGCGAGAGCCATCCTTGCAACATTCAAATTGTCCTGATCCAATGTTGGTCATGGCCAACCTGTAAAATTGGCCAAAGATTTGTCTATATTTCACACATGCATCGGTTTCTGCCTGACTTTCTGGCAGCATGCTTTGGGAAACTCAGGGGCATAGTCGAAACACTGTCAACTTGCAACAAGTTGCCTTCAATCACAGGAAGTATTCTGCTGCAACTAGGAGTATTTGGGAATCGACCCAACTCAAAAGTGTTGATGTTGGAGGTCTGGAGATGTCTGGAGGTTCATAGCCCAGGACGATTCATTCCCGACTACCCGCAGTACTTTCTTGTTTTTGTCAGGCAGCGCCTGAGATGAGCAACGCTGTTGACATCACGCACCTCGGAGCTAGAATTGCAGCCAACTGTTGGTGGAGGTTTTCCACCATTGAGTAGTGAGTAGTGCTTTTAATTGTACCCATAATGCCTATGGTTGAAACTCAAAACAAATGAAACCAAGCTCAGGGAGGTATGATTCATATCCTGAAGTTACTGTGCGACGGTGCGATTTGCGGTGGTACAGTGCGATATGCCGGCACAATACGTCGCACAATATCTAGCATAACATAATGAAATTCACAACTACAAACACAGCAGGATCACTGAACTAACGAGCACTAGCATTGGTAGCAACACGTGGCTACATAAGTTCAAGGAAAGTCGTGGCCTTTCTTGCGGATGACAGCAATCCAATCTTGCCTAGGCCGCGCCACAGCATTCCGTGCTGAGATGCGGAAAGGATCGTCACAAGCACAAAGGCCTGAGCCTCAATGGCAGCCATAGTCAGCTGTCTGTTGGAACTTTCATGGTGAAAATGTGGGGAAGTTCATTAGACCCTTTGAAAACATGACCAGACAATAGTCAATAGTTTGTTTCGTTTTGTTTGCAGAATTCCAAGCCGGTTCACGTGCAAAACATATAAGAACATGATATTTAGCTTCGTCGTCTTCATTTCATTTGATTGGTCATCTGCTCTGCAGCTACCATGCTCCGTGCTTCCTAGCATTAAGCTCAAGCTGGTAACTAGACGCCCAATCTTACGCAATCTTCCGCACACAAGACACCATGGCAGACTCCAAAGTCAAGGACATGGGCTTGGCCGAGTTTGGCCGAAAGGAGTTGACTCTTGCCGAGCATGAGATGCCAGGCCTTATGGCGGCCAGGAAGGAGTATGGACCTGGACAGCCTTTCAAGGGCATGAACATCAACGGCTCTCTGCACATGACAATCCAGACTGGTGTCCTCATTGAGACTCTGGCTGCCTTGGGTGCCAAAGTGCGCTGGTGCTCCTGCAACATCTTCAGCACCCAGGATCATGCTGCTGCTGCCATTGCCACCGTCTTTGCATGGAAGGGTGAGACTTTGCCAGAGTACTGGTGGTGCACGGAGCAGATGATGACAGTGCCAGGTGCCGATGGATGCGACCAGCTTGTGGATGACGGAGGTGATGCCACCCTGTTGGTTCACAAGGGCAAGGAGTTGGAGGAGAAGTTTGCCAAGGACGGCAGCCTGCCAGATCCTGCCAGCACCACCAACGCCGAGTTCAAGTGCATCTTGCAGGTGTTGAGGGACTCCATCCAGGCAGACAAGACCAAGTACACGAGAATCTGGTCGGTGGTTTCAGTGGTTTGAAACATTTCTTATTTTCTCCAGTAATTATTAACAAATGGTTGGTTGACTCATATTTTTCATAGGGGTTGAAACCGCCAACCAGGAATGGCCGCCAAGTGCAAGGGTGTCAGCGAGGAGACTACCACTGGTGTGCACCGCCTCCGTGAGATGGCAGCCAAGGGTGAGCTGCTCTTCCCTGCCATCAACGTGAATGACTGCGTGACAAAGTCAAAATTTGATAACGTCTATGGTTTCGTGGAAGCATGGGCACAAGAAATGTGCACAAACTTCTTTGCTGTGCCAGTTGTTGATGTATCAAACATCGGCTGTGCAAATGAGC
>VSDK01005341.1:222787-245776 GCA_009767595.1 Symbiodinium kawagutii | reverse complement strand
GGACACTGTGATGCTTATTCCTGCCTCTGTCAGCTTATTGCTTCATTGCTATTCTGCAAGCATTTCTGACTAGTGGAACTTGCAATATTCACGCGCACGTTGAGGAAATCATTTGATGAAACCTGCATGCAAGCCATGCTAGAAACCAATTCTGATTAGTGGACACTGTGATGCTTATTCCTGCCTCTGTCAGCTTATTGCTTCATTGCTGTTCCGCAAGCATTTCTGACTAGTGGAACTTGCAATATTCACGCACACGTTGAGGAAATCATTTGATGAAACCTGCATGCAAGCCATGCCAGAAACCAATTCTGATTAGTGGACACTGTGATGCTTATTCCTGCCTCTGTCAGCTTATTGCTTCATTGCTTTTCTTCAAGCATCTCTCTCCACACAAAAATGGACATGAACCAGTCAAAATGGGGGGTTCTGGTGGGGGGGGGTAGCATATATATATATATATATATTTTTTTTTTTTTTTAAATAGACATTGATGTAGATGTTCCTGGAAGAATGTTTTCGAAACTGTTGTGCCTTTCTTCCTTTGATAGCGGCAGTTCCGATGGTGGTGTAAGAGCAAGCTTCAAACCACCACAAAAGGTGGGTAATATGAAAAGTAGAGGCTTTTGAACCTTTGCTTGATGCCAATCCGACATGATCTTGGAGAAGTGTATCCCAAAATGCCCAGCAACCCCAGCAGTTTGGAGGCAGTTTTGCAACCGAGTAAAGACTTTCTCTTAAGGACCGTATGCTTGTGCAAAGTAATCATTAAGTGCTTGAGGAATCGCCAGGGTTTTTGGAAGTAAACCATGTCGATGAAGCATCTCAGACGCCGAGCTTGTACACGTCCTTGTGCCCCGCATCACTTGCTCGATGCATGCAAAAAGAGCGGCGGCGGATGGCAGATGACTGATATTGATTACACCTTGCTTTGTGAAGGAGATGACTGAAAATGACTGATAGTGACTGATGACATCTGATGTCTGTAGTTCACAGCTTTTGCAACTGCAAAAGGTATCTCTACGGGACAAGGTTTTGTAGTAGCTCAGTGGTCAAGAGTCCGAACTGGTCAATGAGTTGTTTTAGCAGTGTCAGCTTTACCTATCAAGCATGGATTGCTCGCCCGGTATTGCAAGCAGATGCACAAGACCATGGAATGTTTTCAGCTGTATGGTGCTACCGAAGCTGGACGAGACACCAATCAAAGTGCGTTGTTACTTGCTACATAATCTGCATTCTTGCAGTAATGAGTTCGACATAGTTCCACCATGTTTCACCGAAAAACGGATCTCGACAGTCAAACGATTTCTTTCCTTCACCACCCGTGCGTGATTTGTTTGTGTGCGATGGATCCGGGAAACGGCCGCAGGCAGCTGGACCATCCTTCACTGATTCTGAGAATAGCTCACATTCAACTTGAATTACCTTGAATGACAAGCTCTTCATTCTTGAATTTATCATGAGGTCATAACTTTGGGATTTGCACTTCTGACTCAGATTACCAAATGAAGTTACTTGCATAGCGAGGGAACTACGCGAGACGATGAATGACAATTCTGGGTTTTATTCTTCAGTTTGACACATTGATATTCATTCCAAGACCAAAGTAACCAAGGGCAAGGATACCTCTGACTTCCCATATGACTTGGTTTGGAGCCTGCCAGCTAATCTTGTACTGAACATGGGATTCAACTGGCGCATCCAGGCCAAGTGACTTGCAAAGTGCTGGCCGGTTGTTGATGAGCTCCAGGGGTGTGGCAACCAAGTTGCAAACTCTGTGGCTTTCTACGGATTTGTTTGTCAAAGTGCGAGGCTTCAGGTTCAAATCTTTCAGCTTATGAGATGTTATCAGCACATGATACAATGATATAGAATCTTTATGAATCTTCGAAGATTCAGGGCCTTAGGTTTCAGTTCTGGCACCTGCTATACTGTGCAGTCACTCTCATAGATCAGCTTTGGTACCACAGAAAACTCTCAAAATGCAATAGAATGCCCTTGACATCAGACTGCTTCCCACATAGTGACAAAAATCAATTGCAAGAAGGGCAATGACTAACAACAAAACATGAAACGAAGAAGAAGGTTTCCATGACAAGAACCTCCATGGCCACTCCATCTCTAATTATTTTGTTTTGTGCAGGAATCAGTCATTCAGAGTCACTCAGAGTCACAGGGTTTGAAGTCGATGAATCATGCCGCTGTGAGGTGGAACTGCTGACCCCGAGGCAATCCTGAGACATTTGTGAATCAAATCTGGGCAGGTTGGTGTACTTTCCTCGTTTCCATCAGGTCGTTTATGCTGCGCTGTGTTTCTCTTCTTTGTTTTCGGTATAACTTGCTTGATGCAGTGGCAGTGAAACATCCTCAGAGCAGATCATAGATTGAAACATGCAGTTTGGGCAGTGAAAGTTTGGCAAACACATGGATTGAGGGGCGAGAGAGGAGTTCTCGCGAGGCACCACACAGGACTCTTTCCATGCCGAGCTTTCCGGATCCTGGTCGCCGCTCAAGCCTCAAAAGTCGCCGCGTTTCCGACGCTGCGGAGTAGCTCTCGGGGTGGACAACATGAAGCGGGCTGCTGTAAGAATTCATATGAATCATGATGAATCTATGATAATCTATGGCCTCTTGAATCTTATTCATTGCCTATTTGTGTGGTCGCCAGACAACTGAGGTCACGAGTTTACTCTGCGCGAGAGACTGGATGATGTGGAGGTGCAGCCAAATCTGTGAGGACACTAAGCCAACTAAGCACGAGAATCTGTGAGGTGTTTCTATGTGAAGTTTCTTTTTGGAAAGATTTAGCAAGACTATCCACTTGGGCATCCTGTAATATTCGCCATAGAAAACATCACGCAGGGTCAACGTGGGTCAACGTTGTGACATCCGATCTTGACCACGGGTGGCGGTCAGCAGCTTTGGAGGTTTTGACAAAGGACCTCCAGCTGGACTCAGGCACTGGAAGCTATGGGTCAAGCAGTTAACCAACCAATGACTCATGGTGGCTAATAACCAAGAAACTATAGGGAAACTAATGGTTTATGATAGGGGAACTAGGGGGACTAAGGGTGAACTGACCCACTGCCAACCAGAAAAAAATCCGTGAAAATAAGTACACCCACATCCAGAAATATAGTAACCCGAAAGATGACCAGTAAAAAGAAAGATTAACCAGAAATGATTATCAGAATCTGGGAATCGAAAATAGTAAATTGGAAAGATGCAGTATTTTGATGGGACTAGGGACTATCAAATATTTGAATCTGAAAGGCATTGAAAGTAACCACAAAGAATGACGAGCTTTTGGCCTTTGCCTGCCACCCAGGCATTGCAGTAGGACTTCTTGCCACAAGACATCCTGCTTTTGTTTGCAGAATTTGAAGACCGACTACGATGTTTGGAGTCTCTCTTCAAGAAGGGCACAGTTCGAATCTTAGAGAAAGTAGACTAAAAGTAGACTAAAGGACTAAAGTGCCTTGGAAAGTGCCTTATTGAAAGTAGACTGAGTTGTGCCTTTAAAGCCACGACGCCGAAGACGTCAATTGCTCATTGCTCAAAGTTACCAGCGCCAAGGCTCCCTTTCTCTACACGTCGCCTCCCAGCACTGGCGGGTGGAAACTCTCAGTTGCCTATGCCAGCATGCAGAGGGCTCGTCACATAGTTGCCTAATATGCCATGCAGAATGCTGATCACATAGCTTCAAGGATTTTCAACGCGTCATAGACATAGATTTACAGAGCAAGATGGCTTGACAGACTACTGTCGCAACATTTTTGCATTTGAGTACCCCTAAAAATGTTATTTTTTCAATCTCTGACTTGCTCAGATCGACTTCAGTTTTTGGTACGACTCTTGTTTCAAAGGCGGGCCACAGGACGCCAGAGTACATCAAGAGGCACTGGGAAACCCGGAAATCCGAAATCCGTTTTACAAGATCTTTGCAGACTTCACGATGTTGTACATTGTCAACACTAGCTACAGTCCAAGGATCCAAAGTTAGCCACAAATCACAAGATGATTGAACAAGAGTTCGAATGCCAGAACATCCTCGGCATCCTTCGGATTTATTGAAAGAAACCACCTCAACTCCATCCCCCTGATTGGTTGACCTGAGGCATGAAGGTGGCCAAAGATAGTACTGGAAGCCCTCTGTCAACCCGACCACATGTAGTAACCTCACAATACATCATTACATCATGACACTTGAAGAGCAGGTGAATATCAGGTTGGAGTTTGACGGAGTTTGTGTCTTTTGGGAACTCAAATTCTTGAAGGCTCCGAAGGCTCCATAGGGCCCCAGATGTTTCCAGAAGGTAGCACTTGGTGACCCACTTGGCGTAGGCTCTCTAGCATCGCGTTGCTCAACTGGTTGGCTTCCCAGTTGTGGGATCTTGTACCGATGGTACGCGTATGCAATCTGGGTCATTCGTTCCAAGTCACAAAAAGAGACATTTTGTTCATATATTTGTTGCCACATTGATAAACATGCAACTACATTTATTTCTCCGAGATGCGGCACTTCTGATCTGCAGCGAAATAGACTCATCCAAGATAGGGTAGTATGTGTGAGCCAAGGAGTTGGGAGGGAACCATTCTACAGTTGTTTTTTCCGCTCTTTTGTCAAAAAGACGTAGTTCAGCGTGTTCTCTCCACAATCTGCTGATGCAGAGGTCGGCTGATCAATACGCCGCTTGCTACGCCTGCCCTGAGCCGGTAGGACTTAGAGTTGTCCAGAGCCACGAATTGTCAGACCGATGACCAACGAAATGAACGTGCTTCCATGGACAGCCATACAAACCCAGCTGTTGACCCTGACTTGGGTGACTTTGGCCGCCATAGGTTTGAGCTCTGGCAGGGCTAGATCGAAAATCGTCAGCACTGTCAGGTGCCGTGTCTTGATCTTCAAAGTGTCATGTTGTGCAAGATGCACAACTCAAGATGACCCAGGAGTGTGTCATGCCATGCAAAAAGGCTCCATGGTTGCTGATGCTATACAAAAAGGAATCGGTACTAGTATAATAAATATGCATAGATACATACATTCCGTGCATACACACATACTCTCATAAATCATAAACACGTACATACATGCATACTTGGATAGATGCGTCGATAGATACATCAATAGATATACATGTATAAACACACATACGTTGACACTTGAAGTAGATGAGCAACAATCGCTTTGTCAAGGTTTTACTTGACGCACTCCAGGGGAAGATGTGGCACGAAGTGAGCAGAGATTCTTCCGCAGCTCTTTTACTTCTTGCACGGAACCATGCAGTATGTGGGCCTGAGTACAATAAGGCTTGATGCCAGAGATTCGGATGTCCAAATTCTGTACGGTGGCCTCACATACTTAGACCATCTTGGTCAGACATTTGCGACAGACCCTTGTTGCACACAACACTGACCAACTTGGGTCATAAACTACTCATTGAGAAGTAAACTGTTTAAACTACTCATAGAAATTCATATACTGTATACATTGCGAGGGACAAAGACTTCTTCGAGCCATGAGACCATGGGATTTCGTGGGTTCATCCCCTGAGAGTCGAGCCCAAGCCGTGACTTGCTCCCGTCCCATGAGCCGCTGCGCTGACCGGGCGGACCAGCGAGGTCAAGGCGCACCAAGTTCACCAACAATAATCAACTAATGATTAGTAACTTAGAGACAAGTTCGCCAACTAATTTTAATTGTGATCAACTTATAGTGATCAACTTATAGTTGACATCCAACCAAAAATACCAAGAAAGATAGAGGATCACAACCAACTAATAGTAATGATAATCAACTAATAATATCTAATAATAAACAAGATCAGGGATCACAACCAACTAATGATTAGTAACTTGGATCAACCTATAGTGATGGGGTACAATGGTTGATTATAAGCATTAGTTGGAACTGGGGTGAACTGCTAATGATTAATAAGCCCTGGTAAGCAGTTCACCAGCAAGTTCATAGTGGGAAAACCAGCCGCTTAAGGATGGGAACCGGGGGTACAGGGTGAACTGACCCACAGCCGTATCGCAAGTCTCAGAGAACCTTTCCTAAGGAGATACTCGTGAGGACACCAAAGCCTTGTTGTTGAGAGACAAAGCTTTTTTTGGAGGCCATGGTGATAAGCAAGGAGACTCCGTTGGCAGGACTGCAGAATGGGTCACAATGTTTCGTCTAGTAAAGATTCACAAACAAGCTAGCAGCTTGTAGATTTGGAAAGCACGGCATTTTTTGAACACTCTCAGCAACTTTTGCGTCATGGAGTACGGATTCCAATGGCTGAGCAGATTGCATTGGCAAACATGGTTTCGTAGGGCTTCTCAGAGGATTTCAGAGGTATTTCCACCGGTTCAAGCCGTAGACAAGAACAAAAGACAAAAGACCCCTTCATTGTCGTCGATATGTGGTTGGAAAGTTTGAGAAATGATAGAAGGCACTTAAGATAGAAATCATCAAAATCCAGTTTTTTTTGTGAGAATTTGTCTTGGCTGTCTTTGTCATTTTTTTCATCTTCTTAGAGGGGTACCCCCAAATCATCTTTTATCTTCGTCGTTTATAGCAATGGGTTCCCATGGGTTCCCATGGGTTCCCATGGGTTCCCATGGGTTCCCGTGGGTTCCCATGGGTTCCCGTGGGTTCCCATGGGTTCCCTATGAGAAACGATCATTTGGAACGGCTGGAGCTTTCTCCGGAGCTGGTGCTTCAGGAGCTGCTGTCTCACAGGCCTTGGGCTGGGTTGGTGGTTTCCTTTTCACTGCTATGGGTGTTTCTCAAGCCATAGGAGTACCCCCAAGTTATTGCTGGTTTACTACTACTAAATGCCTATTAATGGATGATTTAGGGGTACCCCTATTTTGGGAAACCACCGGTATGGGTATGTGCCAAAATTGTTAACCCCCATGGAATGGCCATTATGGAAATCTATTATAAAGCAATGGTTTTTGGGGCACCATTATTTTGGCACATAGCCGTGTTAAGAAATGGTGGGTTCATTGACATGCGCATTTTTCATAGGGGTGGTTCAACCACCAACCAGAAGTGGGAAGCGCATGGAAGCGCATGGAAGCGCACCAGATTTCTACAGGGAACAAGTGGTAGCCATTGGTAGCCTTCATTTTGAAGATTTGTCTTTTTGGGAACTGTGGATCCTGCTCACCATGGCTCCACGCATGACGAGGTCATATGAGATCATACTAGGCCACTTGTGGCTCCTAAACTCAAAAATTTATGCAGCTGACGGGAAACACCTTGGAGGTTTGTTTTTTTTTTTTGTGTGTGTGTGTGTGTGTTTTTTCTTCTCTTGAATTTCTACTGAATATTCTTTCGTGATGGCACCTAGGATTGTAGGGCTGTGAATACAGCGGGCCGCTGGAATTTCGATGATGTTCCATGATTTTGGAGAGTATGTGCGAGAGACGAGAGATTGCACCATGGCGAGTGTGTGCAATCCTTATCTCAGCTTGCAATCGGCAGGCTGCTGCCAGGATCGGGGCCAGCCGCACGGGTCACGAAGCTGAAGTTGTTGCATATGAACCCGTGGCAACATTGTCCTGTCAAAAATGCTGCTCGTTTTTTAGATTCAGGGAGATGAACTTGTGCAATCAAACTGGTATCAAACTGTTGCAGGGATTTCCGGGCTTTCATGTACAGAAGGATAAGGGTGGTGCATGGTGCGAAAGAGTGAATCGTAATGCAGGAGTGCAGATGACTGCCCCACCTTTGGCCGGGCTCCAAAGAGGGATTCCAAAAGATGTTTGTGCAAAAGAGAGAAGATCCTGGAATTTCAGACAGCAAAGACACAGGCATCAGCAAAGGAAACACCACAAAACAACACAATCACATCCATATTTTACAATTAGCGACTTGCACGCTTTCGCTGCAGCTCAAGTGTCAAGTTACTTTGATGGATTTGCAGGAAGGCCTGTTTGTTATCCTGAATGTAAAAGCCTGTGCCACTTGTCCTGTTGCTTCATCATGTCCAATCCTACATTTGCTTGGGCGCATTGGGACATCTTGGGACGCAGTCCAAAGGCCTTGTAGAGAGGTAGTGCGATAAAAAAGTCTCCATGGCATCTGCGAGGCACACCTGCAAAGTCGTTTGAAGCCCAAATGAGCATTTGTTTCATGGACGGTGCCGATCCAGGGTGATATTGTACTTGTGCATCAGAGTCCATTTAAGTGACAGATGTGACAGTGTATTGTCATGTCTTATATGAAACAACATGGAGCCATCCCAATGCCACGTCTGGCCGTTGACACTCGTAAATTGATGTGACATCCAGAAATGCGTGGAGTAAGGAAACTCATAGCTTTGATGAAAACTAATGTAGGATTCGTCAAGTGAAGAATCGCATGTCACCAAAGTTACCGTAGCGCAAGCAAGGAGCGACATCCAACTCAACTTTGGTAAATGCACGCAATGATAGCCTATGATAGTCTTGTAGAAAGCTTTCCATGCAATGCAAGGGACCATGCCGTTTGGTATTTTATGTTTTGTGTTTTTCTTTGTTTGACTATTGTACGTTGTAATCGGGACTGTGCTTTGTAAATATTACAATAAGATGCATATCGACGCTGAAAGTCATGGTATATTGTGGTGGCAAACAATGTACTCTATGTTGATACATATTGCTCATATTTGCGCGTCGTACACTTCGTACGATACAGAGTACATTGTACATAGTGCACTAGTGAGCCTTGGTGCTGGATAGTGTCTGGTGTTCTCGAAGTTGTGCATGCCAATCTGTACAGTGCATGAATCAAGCACTGCAATTTCGTTGGGTGTTTCTATTGTAATGCAGTGTCCGATACAGTGGTATTTTGTGGTGATGCATCGTGCTAGGTCGCCTTGTGCTTCGTATTTTATTTTGTCTGTGCAACACAAGGGCTTTAGTGCAGCGCAATGCAGTGTAGTCTAGGGGTGTTGCTCCATCATGACTTCGAAGCCATGTGTCTTCCCAACTTCATGTGGCTGTGGTGCCAGTACAGCTGAGGCCCAGCATGGCATGGCAAGAGAACACAGACGAGTCAGGTGCGCGGCTTGGAAGATGAATCGACCGGGACCAAAGTTGAACAGTTTTTATTGCGGGTGAAAATGGCAAATCTTCTTTGCATTTATTTTGAGTGCTGGGGATGCTGGGAATGCTGGGGATGCTGGGGATGCTGGGCGCAAAAGATTCCAGGTCCTTCCATGGCGAGCCAGTGTGGCTTCTCAGTGTTGCCAAGCAACAAACTTAGAACTCCTCATCCTGATTCCAAACACCGTGCAGGCTCAAGGTGTCCGTTAAACTCCTCCAATGAGATATGGCCTGGTCTACAAATGTCTACAACTTGTTTAAAGCCTATCTCGAAGTTTCATAATCTCTGTGGCTGCTTGGATTCAGACTCACCTGGCTTCGCATTGATAGCTCTTCATAGGATTTTAGAGCTCCCACAGATGTGTGAAAGTTCCTCATCGCGTACATCTTATTGTTTGTGCGAGTTTCTATGTGATCACCTTTGAGTTCCTGGACCACATTCTGAAAAGAAAGACCACATGTGTTGCATTGAATTTAACACCACTATGAGACTATGCATTTGTTGCATTTGTTGTATTTCGTTCGAGTTTGTTGAGAAGAAACACACCGATAAAGGTCTCGATCGGCGACCTCTCCCAAGAGCCCGGCGATACCTGGTGAGCTCGGGGGAGGAATGTGCGTTGGAATTGATGCTCCTTAGAGTAGCTGCTACGTAGATCTACGTAGTGCAAATCACCAGTCTTCAGAAGATCTCCTTAAGATTCTTTGACAAGTTGAGGAACTGCTCGCCTCTAGTCTGTGTAGGTCCGCTCCAATTCACATTTTGACGTAATTAATTAAGAGCAATGCTTCTTGCATGATTAATTAGCTTCTTTGGTTTGGCCGCTTGACACCTGTATGTTTGCAGCTTCCTGTTCTGGGTTCGATCTTCAATCAAGAGGGGACAGACTATGATCGAGAGCTGCCTTTCGGGGGTTAGCGGCACCTGAGTTATCTATAATTTTCCGAGTTATCCCTTGAACCCTCCTTGTTTTTGCCATTTATCAAGTTGTCTATTTGTCTCCGCAACTCAATTTCTCACTTTTTGCTTTGCCAGATTTGGAAAGCATGGCTGCCCCTCAAGTTGCTGATGCAGGTGTGATGGATGCAGGTGGTCATGCAGAAAGTCATGGTTTTCGGATATGCTTTGGAATTTTCGAGAAATCGGTTAATTAAAAAAGCTAAAGTTTTTACTTTTTCCTCAGCAAGTAGAAAAAGCTTTCATGAAAGCCATGAGTTCCAACGGCAGATCTGAACATCCACTTATGCGCATCACAAGGATTTGGAAGATCCGATCTAATCGAAAGAGCCGAACCACAATCTTGAATGCATCCTGATGAAAGGTTTCGTTTCGGGCGACTGCAAATGCCGCGCATTGACATGGTGTCCATCATGCATGCAGATACCCCGGACTTGTGGCACTCTCACGTTTGGTCGATTTTTTGGCATGGCAAACGGGGAGGGGAAAATCCTTTAGCATTTGGTCACAGTGCACCACAGTGCATCGTTCATTCAACGAAGACGCTTGATTTGCGTGACCAAACCATTGCAAAACTGGAGATGCCTTTTTGAGGGCCATGAGTCCGAGCAAGAAAGTGGTCTCAGTTGATCATCTGATCAATCTTTGCACATGTCTGGAGGGAATTTTCATGATAGCGGTTGCCCTTCGCAGCTCCACTTAGCTCTTCTGATGCCCAATTTCACATAGTCCACTAGAATCTACCAGAAAACGAGTTTCACTCCCAAACGGCCTCCAGCAATCCCCAGTCTGCGGAATGTGCCTTTCCACCACAGGGACAGATGCCCGAAGGTTTGCACATCCCCTGAGTACGAGCATTCGAAGCTTGGGGATGTACTGTGTTGCTTCTGGTTCCTTTCAAGTTGCATTATTTGGAGAACTCTTCCTTCGAACATCTTCGAACTGAAAACCACGCCTCGTCAAAACGTGTGGGAAACATAGGCCTGGTATATCCTGGTATCTGAATTCACGCATTTGACCGCACCCTTTTGATCAAGTCACAACTTGCGACACTGCCAACTGAAGGGCCTCAAATTGGAACGGGTCTTTGCAGATCTAAACAAGTCTCGGCATGCCCCTTTGCAAATAATGGAGCTGTGCTGGCACCACCTGCAACTTGGTTGGCTCTTCCACGCAAAGATTTTTTAAACGTGTGCCATTGTATGGAAAAGCTTGGTGCACAGAATTTCTGGATGCAGGCAGACATCCAGAACCAACAGCTTCTTCAAGCAAGGCCTGGAAGAACTGGAGAAAGCACCTGGCGAGCGATTGAACTCGGGCGACCAGCGATGTTTGCTAAGCTCGGCGTCTGTGCCACCAAGGTCTTTCTAAGCCAGTATGCAGATGTATACAAGATACTAAGCAGATCTAAGCAGTATACTCTCAGCAGTACTCAGCAGTGTACTAGGCTCCTACTGGAGCGCAATGACGTGCAAGGACCTGGAAGCTTTCAGCTTTTCAGGTGAACATCTCCAGCTTGAAAGGGTGCTGTTGTGGAGTGCAAAGCTCAGTAGACGACATTCCAACCTCCATCCTCCTAGACAGGAAGGAAGCTGGTAACTGGAAAAAAGCTGAAATTGGTTGTTGTTCGAGTTCTTATGATAAAGGTAAACTTGATCAATTACACTCGTGATTGTTCTTACTACTCGTACGATCTATGTATTTTATATCCATTTCAAAATGAAATAGAATTCAAAGTTCATTAAAATGCACTTCAAAACATTCCATCTCCCTCCTACCCTCTTCCTCCAACCCAGCTTTGGATTTGTATCTTTGTAGCGCACAGTGTCACACTGTAGGAGTTCGGAGTTGTTTCTGTATGGCACGGTGCCGTTACGCCCCAAGGTACCTCAGAGCGAGGTCCAGCGATGGTGGAGCGAGGCCACAGGGAGCTGGGGATTTTCGCAGGCAGCGGCCCCCTGCCACTTCACCATGGGAGTAATGGGCATATGGAAGCCTTGCAACGGCAGATTCGTCACCAGTGCATGATGTGTGATGGACAGGGCCTTTCATCATCTTTCATTGTGATGTTTCGTTGATCTTTAGAAGTGGCAACTCGCATCTTGGACAACACACAGCTTTTTCATGCTTTTTCCAGGTGGCGAATGAGATTCAACTCATCACAGAAGCGGCTTCGTGCTTGGACTCGACTCTCGCGTTTATTTCATCATTGGGGTTGGCCAGCATGGGGTGGCGCCTTCGCCAAGGTTGATGCCAAGTTGGACTTATGGCGAGCTCGGATGGCAGAGAAAGACCAGGCGCTCGGGTTCACAGTTGCTGATGGTAGCATCGGAGATGTTTGTTGGATCCAACCGCCGCAGAACATGGGACTTGATGTGCGCAAGAGCCTAAGTGGCAGCTGGCCATGCTGCAGCTTTCAGGTCATCAAGAGACTGTACGTGAAACTCAAACAGCTTTCAGAGTTCGGGCCTTGTGTGGTAATGGAGTCATAGGCGCACCACACGGCGGCATGTTCGCAGCAAATTGAATGCATCATAATGGGTTACTTTTGCATGTCTATGATTCGTTTTTGAAGAATTTGCTACATAGTTGAATCTAAGTGAGGTATGGACAGGTTGGAAATTCTAGAAGGTTCCTTCAGGGAACTGCCTTGTGTAGTTGGCTTACCTCACGATGTGAGGATGTACCATATAATCTGAGGCCAGTAAAGAGTCCTGCGCCAGTGTGAGGCTCAGATGCTACGGCGATGATCATTCCCATCGTGAACATAGGGCTACCTTTTGATTCGATTGCGATGTGCGACTCACGCCGGATGATGAATCGATTGCTGGGGAGGAACGGGCAGACACTGGGTACTTGTTGGGAAAGGACAGCGCTGAAGAGTTTGACACCAAGGCAGTTCAGACCAGCGGGACGCGAAGCCCACTGAGGACAGCTTGAGGGTTCTGGAGGTGTTGTCGCTTGTGAATTGGTTGATGGTGTGTCTTCCAAAGATTCCACGGCTGATGGTTGGTTGATGGTTCATGGGCATCTAGTTCCATGGCTGCAAGCTGTACTACGTGCAAGCATGACATGTTGCAACTTGAGAAGGTCCAGGTGTGACGCCGTGGTTCGGTGGCAGAGATCGAGCTGCCAGGGTAGGTCATGCCACGGCTGTTGACACCTGAAGCGGCCTTGAGGGCAGCTACTCGAAGTGGTCGGCTTCTCCCTGGGCTGGGGAGCCAAGAAGGAAGGTGTGCATTTCCAGACCCTTTTGGTGGAGAATCCTCCTCCTCCTCCTCATCATCATCATCATCATCATCATCGTCATCATCATCATCGTCATCATCATCACCATGTGCTGAAGGGACAACAGCATGACAGGACAGGACTGGAAGTCGGAAGTCGTTGGATGCCACCGAGCAACGTTAAGGTCTCCATCCAACAGTTCTCGACCTTTGACAGCAACACAATCAGTGGATGGCTTCCAGGTATCAGGGCCGGGGCGTCGTTGTCCTTTCACTCAATAAACGTAACGCACACATCTATGATATACCCTGTATATAGATATGATGCGGCATAGATAGTTTTGTTTTATGATATAAGATTGAGTTGTACAGTTGAGAGACACATAAAGATAAAGACCGTAAGTCAATCGAGTCCCATGTTAGATATGAGTCAAGAGTGGCACTTGGGCGACACTTGGGTCCGAGACTTAGTCTTGATAGGTGTCTCAAGATGGTATAAGTATGTATAATAGTCCAATATTGCACATGATATAGTACAGTGTAATATAGCATACTATGATATAATGTCACTTAATGTAATATAGTATCACCTGATATAACGTTTACAAAGTAATATAATGTAGTATAATGCAATATGATAAGATATGATGCAGTTAATATGATACAATGTATTACAATAATATGAATATAAATTTAATTAGACTACACCATGATATGATCTAAGATAAGATAACATGATATATATCTATATAGATAAATTTAAAAAAAATATATAAAAGAAAAGATCATATCATGGTATATTACATGGTATTGTATTAAAACACACGTTTTTAGTAAATTGTATAAAGTGCTATTTCGACATATGTTAGATATTTGTTTGCATGATTAAATACATGTATAGAATCAAACACACACACACAGTATATACATGAATAGATAGGCGTATCTATAGATTTACTTCTCGTCTCTTCATGCAGGATTGGGGGCGGTGGATAGTTCTGCTTGAAGCTGACAGGGGATCGGCGCCAAAGCGGGTCGCTCAGGGTTCGATAGCTCAGGGGGTGGCAGGATGCAATAGCGTCTTGTGGGGATTGTGAGAGATGCAGATGTGCAGTGGGAAGGGTGACCGAGAGATGAACCATCATTAACCATCAGAACCCTCAACATCCTTTTGTCTACTGCTACCATGAGAGAAAGCGTTAGACGTCTTGGCAGTGAAACTTGGCCATGGCATAGCATGACTAGTTGCTGGATATTCCGCAGCCAAGGATTGCACTATAACATATAGCAGTAATCACATGTAGTTACTATATTATACAATATTACTATTGTACTATTACTGCTATACTACAATCGAAGTCATTTAATGATTAGGAATTAGTCCATACAATTCCTATATTCGATCCATACAGTAATACTACATAATTATTGTACACTATTATAATAACTACTAAAATGTATATTTTAATAACTACCAAATATTTCATACTATCATAACAACTATTGTAATTATCCAGAATTATGTTACATCGGATCGAATACGATTACCAATTCCCGTACAGTTGTACTACAATCGATGGATCGATTCGTCGAATCGATGAGCTCAGGTCCTTGAGTCCTTCGAGTCGTCCGATCGTGGCTGCCAGCCTAGGCCCAGGGGCCGGACCGGGGACAGGGGCAGTGCCTTGTCCCTGGACTTCCTTGGAAGTCCCTGGATGGGCAGTGCGTTTTGAGTTACGAACCAGACTTCATCTTTTGGCTAGGCTTGCGAACGTCAGATCAACTAGTGACTACTCTGATGTTGTATGATGCTATGTGTGCTTTTTCTTACATTGTGATTCCCAATCACACCAGCCATCATTTTCCATTGCCACATAGGAAGCGGGAGCATTGATTCCAATCGATATTGACACCTCAAAATCTGCCACAGTTGACACGCCAAAATCTGCCACAGTTTGACCTGACCCGTGTATGGCTAATGCAATGCCAGTGCACAAACACCATGAAGACCACAATGTTTTGAATGTGCGTACTACAATGGATTGCAAACTTTGCAAGAAATGGACTCGAGCCCCCAGCAAAGTGCTTGGTTGCATGCCTTTTGGATCCTTTGAGGAGCCTCAGACGGTCCGAATGGGCGAAGTCCAGAGGTGGCAATGCAGAATGCACAGACTTCGGAATCAAAGAGCTTTTGCAAGAGAAAATGTTTGCCAGTTGCGCCCGTGACATGCTGTTCCATCAAGTTAGACAAGAACAACAAGGAACATAATTCTTCCTAGGAATGGAATGCATACTTGGTCTGTAGTTGAACAAATCGAATACTGTACACCCACAATGATGGTGTACACTCATAAAGCATAGTACACGCGTGTAATGGAATCACTCACTCAAGTTGGAGCAGATGCCGCGGGTAGTTTTCGCGGAGTCTCCTGCCTTGGTTCATCAGATAAAACTCCATCGACTAATTGCCATGGATATCGGGCCGTAACGTGGTAGTGTCAACAGAAGGAGGTAATTTCATGATATTTCATGTAATATTTCAAATGTAGTTTCTACGATTCCATGCTTTTTCTCGTGCTTTGGCAGCTCCTTTTTGGACGGATATGATTTCGCAGTTTTTTGTGGCTGGTGGAGGTGCGATCTGCAGCACTGACTACACAAGCACAGTCTGGGCACTAAGCATGGCCCGCATGGCATCAGCATGGCTCACCTGAGTTCATTGAGACTTTAGCAAAAGTGATCGCCGTTGAAAGTGCACAGGCTTCTGTGGAGAGGAGAGGTTTGTTCGAAAGAAGCGGAGAAGCGTGCCAACCTCCCATGTGTGTCCGCAGCTAGCTATGTAGTGGGCTTTGTTCTCTTCTCACAATATCAAATGCATTCCCAACTTTCCACAAAACATGTGCCCTCACAAGCGTAGGTGACGTGGGACTCAGAAAGCCATGTTACTTTCATGGCTGTTTGTGTCTTGGATCTGAGGTCACCGGCTGCCGGGCACCAAGAAAAGAGACTCTGAGAGCCCCGTGAATTTCGTACACCATGGAGCTCAGCTCTGGTGCACTGATCGTCTCAGGCTGCACGGAAGCCCCAAAAGAGGGAAGCAGCGGAACGCGTGCAGATCCTGTCCCTTGGAGCGTCACAAGGTGTTGGGGAAGACCCCTTGGGGAAGCAGCTGCATGGTGTGTCATTGGTAGTCTGATAGGTGGCAGAGCGGTGGCAGAATGCCGATGATTGTTGCTGTTACATCTGTATGTTCGAATTTATTGTCTTCACCTGTGAAATCGGTGCGTAGCCATCAAATGCAGGAACAGGACCTGTGACTGAATGATTCGTGAATCTTGAGTGATTTTGAGCCAGAGACAATCACCGGCACTCACTCACTCTCTTTTTTTCCTCTCTGTTTCCTTCTTCAGACGAAAACACAAAGGATGAAACCCTTTCCGTTTATATACAGTAGTCGGGAACGGTTTGCAAGGTATTGCAGGTGGTACACCACTAGTACTCACATGGCGGTGGCGGAAATTTGGAAAAGAGGAAACGTCTAGGAGAGGAGGCTGGCTGAGATGCGATGACAGAGTGTTCTACTGGCAGCAACAGGTGGCTGAAATCCCTGCGTTTGCTTCTTTGCTTTCCCTGACTGTGTCAATCTATCTGTCTATGGATCTACCGACGAAGGTAACTATCCATCCATCATTCCGTTCCGTTCCCTTCCCTTCCCTTCCATTCCATTGCATTCCATTCCATTCCATTCCATTCCTTTCCTTTCCTTTCCTTTCCGTTCCTTCCGTTCATCCAATTCTCAATCAATCTATTGTCATCTATTATGTCTATGTGTTTGTCTTTCTCTCTATCTCTCATTATCTCTCCATATGAGTCAATCTCTCAATATCAATCTAAGATCTATCTATCTTTCTTTCTTTCTTTCTTTCTTTCATTCTTTCTTTCTTTCTTTCTTTCTTTCACTTTCTTTCTTTCTTTCTTTCTTTCTTTCTTTCTTTCTTTCTTTCTTTCTTTCTTTCTTTCTTTCTTTCTTTCTTTCACTTTCTTTCTTTCACTTTCTTTCTTTCTTTCACTTTCTTTCTTTCTTTCACTTTCTTTCTTTCTTTCACTTTCTTTCACTTTCTTTCTTTCTTTCACTTTCTTTCTTTCTTTCACTTTCTTTCTTTCTTTCACTTTCTTTCTTTCTTTCTTTCTTTCTTTCTTTCTTTCTTTCACTCACTTTCTTTCTTTCTTTCTTTCACTTTCTTTCTTTCTTTCTTTCTTTCACTTTCTCTTTCTTTCTTTCACTTTCTTTCTTTCTTTCACTTTCTTTCTTTCTTTCACTTTCTTTCTTTCTTTCTTTCTTTCTTTCTTTCTTTCTTTCTTTCTTTCTTTCTTTCTTTCTTTCTTTCTTTCTTTCTTTCTTTCTTTCTTTCTTTCTTTCTTTCTTTCTTTCTTTCTTTCTTTCTTTCTTTCTTTCTTTCTTTCTTTCTTTCTTTCTTTCTTTCTTTCTTTCTTTCTTTTCTATCTGTCTATGTTTGTTGGTCAATCTATTTGTTTCTGACTCGATTTGCTCTCCCTCTCTCTCTCTCTCTGCCTATCTGTCTACCTATCTGCGCCGATATCTATCCGTTTATCGAAATCTTATCTGTCTATCTATCTCTATATATTATTCTCTATCTATCTATACCTGGCTCTTTTGAAACATCAAACAACGTCGCGATCTCTTCTCGCCTGCTGAGACTTTTCACAAGGATGTTTGACTCCCAACCTTCCTACGATAGATTGGGAGTTCAAACCATCCCATTGGTTAGACTTCTTAGCGATTGGGAGTCCAAATATATCAGAAGAATCAACCCAATTCAAACCATGTGCGACAAAACGATAAGATTCTACAAGATATAACCAGAGTTAAATTTCATATGAACCAACTTAATCCAACTTTTGCTTATGAGTGGAGAGCTCCACCTTGTAACATCAGTGTTCGAGCGTCAACGCATTGAGGTATCTCCGACAGGAAGTGGCGCAGCTTCGTCGCCAAAACGCTGAGCTGCAGAACCAGGCGCGGGCTCCATGGACATCACAAGCCGTGGCAGAAGTAATTGGCAGAAGTTGCATCATTTTGGTTGGCATTTGCAATTGTTTTTCATCATTTTCATTGGCATTTACAATTGTTTTTTCATCATTTTCATTGGCATTTACAATTGTATTTCAGCATTTTGGTAGCTCCTCTTTTTTTAAAGTCCAAAAGGCCCATGTGTCTACTCGACATGTCAACAAAAACGTCATGGTGCGCGGCAGGTGCGAGCTGGTGATCTTCAAGTGGAGAACTTGAGCATCGTTGTCAAAGACCTGCAGGACTGGGAGTCCCACGTCACTTGTGAAACAACGGAATGCCAGAAGCTCTGAAGGGAAGGGAAGGGACTCCAGGGACTTGGGCCAAGCATGAAGCCGTCCTCAGACATCAATGTGTTACATGAGGATGCGCCAAATCGTGCAATGCAACTGGCCCGAGCAGGACACTCAGCGGAGTCGAACGTCTCCGCCCGGAAGCCCAACAGATTGATGTGATTTGATGTGCAAACACCAAGGCGTATGCGAGGCTCATGTTCTGGTCACTGGCGGATCTCCAGCGATTTGTCCCATTTGACCTGTTTTTTTGTGCACTGTATCAAGGTTGGGAGCGGCGCCCGGTGCCTTGCCTCTACAAGCAGGTGGCAATGGCTGGAGTTGTGGAATGCGGATGATAAAGAATACCTTAAGATACATTGAAAGACATTGAAACATATTGAAACACATTGAAGCAATACATTCAGGTGTATGACTTGTGCAGAGCAGCACTGAGTAGTCAATCCAAGGAAGACAGGGTTCTCTTGAGCTGTTTCTGTTTGTCATAGTATCCTTTCTACATTGAAGTTTCACCCATCGTGCTTGTATCCCTTGCCACAGATATTTCGTTTGGAGTGCAAGGGTACATTCATGAATCCTTAGTTACAGATTTCCTAGAGATTGAACGGGTTCAACCTCAAAGAATAGCCATCATGGCACTGAACGAAGCAGAAATGTAAGCTTCAAAGGCGCATGGACCGTGAAGTAATGAATCGGTCGAACTCCAAGTGAAGTCTATCGAATTCGGACAATCATGACCTGCAAGAGGTAAAGAATGCATACGTACACTTCAAATGTGGAATTAACCTAAAATGAACATGTCGGATTTGCATACTGGATTCGACCGAAAGGTTCTGGCAGTGGAGCCAGTACTCCCGTGGTGAATGCCGTTCCGGTTGCGGGGACTCAGCATACTGAAACAGAAGTGGCATGAACAATGCAGGTCCTGTGTTGAGTCGTGAGATGCAAGTTGATGGGATGGGAATGAAATGACAAAATATATCATTGATTCCATTTATCATTGATTTGCTTTCTATTGATTTCCCTTGACTTCATTGATTTCTGTTGATCTTGGACGTTGTTTGGAGGAAATTTGATTACTGGAATTCCGGAACTGAGGCAACCGCCTCACCAACTAATGTCAGCAATGGGTCAGGCGGGCGGACAGACATGGTCTCAAAATCCACTGCTGACATTGCTGACAGCTTTGTGGAGCAAATGTTGGGCTCACGTTACACTCACTTTGGACCCGTTGTTGGGCCAGTGTTGAACTTGGAACTAAGCTGGGCCCACGCGGTTGGGCCAATATCTATGTTGGACCCTGTTAGGATTTCGTGGGGCCAGTTTTGGGGTTGCGAAAGACTGGGCTGCTTTACAAAGATATCCGTCCTTCAAACATATCGAACCCATTTGAACCCCCTGGTAAGACCCGGTTTTTTCAACCATTTGACCATTTCACCTCTTGTTGCGATATGAGTTTTGACTGTCAGATGTCTAGAGCCGACACTGTCAGACAGAGACAACGCAACGTTCTCTCCTCTGAAATAATTAGCTCTTGCAGATGCCAATCTTCATGCATGTTTTGGAACAACGCTCAGCACCTTTGTTGTGGGCAGATTTCGTCTAGCCAAATTTTATGTCTAGGAAAGAGCACTTGTTCTGCATGATTCTTAAAAAATTAAGGACTCGAACCAGAGTTTCATTCAAACATCCTTTTCCCTCAGGACTTGCATGGAATTCCTTTGTTTCCTTCGCATCCCGAACTCTGAAGGTCCACAGCCGATACAACCACTGGGGTCCTTGCAGAACACCCAAGTGACGGGTGAACATGCCAGAGCGTGAAAGGCCCAGTGACACTGGGTGAAAACCCTGCGTGAGTGGAGTAGATTAGTGGATTGGGTATCAGTGAGATGAACATGAGGACATCAGAGGACATCAGAGGACATCACAGGACAGAGAGATCCCTTCTCCCTTCAAAGAATGGTGGTATTGGACTCCAACCTGAGCACGATAAAAATAATGACATAGTGATGCTATATGAAAGTGAGTGTATTGTGCTGTAGACTTGGCAATAGGCTGTCAAGCTTGAAGCTTCACAGTGCGCTGAGGTACGGTCAGCGACGCCTGTCCATGGACAGCCAATCTGGGCTGCCATGACCTCAGATTGATCACTGCATTTCCACTGGCTCTCACTTTGCAATCACATCATTTGAGAAATCATTTAAGACATTATTTAAGACATCATTTGAATCATGTGTTTCTAAGTTTCTGATTGAAGTGCTTCACTGTTTTTCTTAGACTTCCAAGTAAAACAAAGACACACGCACACGCACACACACACATACACGCAAAGTCATTTGATACATGACCAGAACTTTGATGCGCACGTGCTCAATGCGCGACCAAACTCTTGGTAACGACAAATTGCCGAGCTACCAAAAAGAAACAAGCATCTCCTTACCGCAAATCGCACGCACACACGCACGCAACTTATCACATGTGTAGGTGTATGTATATACATGAAAGATCATGAAATTATGTATATATATATATAAATTACAATGGTTCATGTTTACCTGTATATTGTATCAACGAATATATATATATATATATATATGCTACCCCCCCCCACCAGAACCCCCCCATTTTGACTGGTTCATGTCCATTTTTGTGTGGAGAGAGATGCTTGAAGAATAGCAATGAAACAATAAGCTGACAGAGGCAGGAATAAGCATCACAGTGTCCCACTAATCAGAATTGGTTGCTAGCATGGCTTGCATGCAGGTTTCATCAAATGATTTCCTCAACGTGTGCGTGAATATTGCAAGTTCCACTAGTCAGAAATGCTTGCAGAATAGCAATGAAGCAATAAGCTGACAGAGGCAGGAATAAGCATCACAGTGTCCACTAACCAGAATTGGTTTCCAGCATGGCTTGCATGCAGGTTTCATCAAATGATTTCCTCAATGTGTGCGTGAATATTGCAAGTTCCACTAGTCAGAAATGCTTGCGGAATAGCAATGAAGCAAATGAATTGCCAGTACTGAATCTAAATCATGAAAATTAAAGATATACCATGTTTTATCCAAATTTTTCTTTTAGATCTATTATATGGTTGTTCGTGCTCTAATTCATTCAGCCCAAGGCATTAGTAAATGATACACTAGCAAATGATAAGCTACAACCAAATATCAAAAATATAAATGTAAATTTCTGGACAACCTCCATTGTAGAGCTGGGAATGACAGCGCAAATGCATGACAAATTGCATAAAAGAAGTCAACTGGTTCCACAATATGTTATAATATGATTTCATATTCCACCAGAAGGTTTTATTATATGATATGGTGAAATGTGATATTGTTTAAAAACTAAAGAGCATATTATGTTGTAAAATGTCAAAACGTAATCAGGTACCAAATGCCGAAATATGGAAAAACATGGTAGAAAATATAACATCAGCCCCCCAACTCAAGTATGGAAGGATATGATCAAAAAATGGCACAATATGGTGCAAAAGTTGGTTTGAAATGGCAAAGTATAATGTAATACCTGGTGTAAAAGGCTATAATATGGTATAGTAGAATTGGATTTAGTCTTAGATGGAAAAAGTGCAATATGGAAGAATATATCTCAGCAAATGGAATTTGACATTATAAAGCAACAGGTTGCAATACATAATATGATATTGCGACATATGGCATCAAATTATGTGTAATATGGAAGAAATTATTCGAATATAATAGAATGTGCTAGGAATATGGTGCAATATCACAGAATATGATTTAATATGGTTTTTTAATGGCTAAATCTAGACTAAATTGGCATGATCTGCTTGACTATGGCATAGTATGACATTATTCTAAAAATTTTTGTCTTATTGTACAATGTAATATGGTTTAGAAATGCAAACATATGGAATAATTTGAAATATTATGGTAACATATGAATTAAGAAAAACATTTGATATGCTATAATAAAGCAACATATGGCAAAATATGATGTAAAATATCTTCAGGTAACATACTACTTACTATGGTATAACATTTTTTTTAAAATCTGTTAAAGAATTCAGTATGGCATCACATGGCAAAAAAATGTTTAATATGGTATGATATGCTAGAATATGATGTAATAAAATATGCTAGGGCAAAAACTGTACAATGTATATAGGATGGCCTAATATGGTATAGTATGCCATTAAGTTGCTTCAATAGTTCTTGTACAAGGTAATATGCGCAATATGGTATACCATGGCATCTCAGTGTTATATATGGTTTTAAATGGCATTCAATGAGCCAACATGGCACAATACAGCACGGTTTGGTTTAAGAGGATGCTATTGTTTCTAATAAA
>VSDK01005341.1:215725-222422 GCA_009767595.1 Symbiodinium kawagutii | reverse complement strand
CAAGAAGTATTTTTAAATCTTGAATCTTGAATCTTGAATCTGGGATTCAAGAAGTATTTTTAAATCTTGAATCTTGAATCTGATCTCGTTTGCAAACGTTGCAAACGGTTCAGGTGGTAAAAATGTTCTAAGTACATGAGTCACATGTTTGCAATTGTGTTTACGTAAATAATTTCATCCCTATTTCTGTTGCTATATATATATATATATATTTATGTATCTCAATATAGATAGAGATAATGGCACCCCCAAATCTCCAACCAACAAACAAGCTGAATATATAGCTGTGATGACAATTTGAGGGGGGTTTTCCAGGGGGGGGTACCATATATATATATATATATTAATGTATACTAATTACGCACACATATTTTGATGTCAGCATTGGACTGTGGTGTAGCCACCACGAAGCGCACCCATCCACCGATCCAGCTTTCTAGAAGGGAAAACTGGCACCTTTTAAATTCGGATTTCCAGGATTATTGCCTCGAGAAGCTCTGCTGCGAACCAGGTTGGAGCTGATGCAAAGCTTGAGGAGAGCAGTCCAATGCAATTAGGGCACAAGTCATTATCATTCATCATTCGTCATCATTACTGTTCTCCATCAACTTTACCCGATACAGCGGACGAGCAGCGCCCCGTGGGCTCTCAAGCTAGCTGCTGGTGCCAAGAGAGTTCTCTGTTGGCGACTTGTGGGATAAACCTGAGGAAAGCCCACCCATGAAGGTTTCATATGGCTGTGTCTCTACTTTGCGTGACTCAGTTGCTGGTTTCACATCAAAACGATCATTTTTGATCTATGGACAACCCGAGATTGTGGATTTTGCCTGACAGTCTCGTGCTCAAGATGCTGGAAGTGAAAGAATAGATATTTTGTGAAGGGTTCCAAGCCCATTCCGTTGCTCCAAAAAGTGACGACGCTACAGTATGATCAGCAAGAAGATCCAAACAGATCAGGGTGGGTTTGAGTGTTTGCGTCGTGCTGCACGACTTAAAACTGTGCAATCTCCCTGACAGGCGCAGCGATATGCTCGTGCAGCAGAGGTAGGCAGGAGACCTAGCTCAATTTCACTGCAGAAATGTCATGCTGCGATCAGATGGGCATGACATGGCATGACTGTCTATACCAGTAGAATCTAGCAATTACTAAGTGTACACAGGATGCACTTCATATTCATATTGGAAAAAAAAGGTGGACAAAGGCCACTTTGATCATACACCTACCTAATGGCTTCTACTCGAATGTTTCAAACCACATAGTTTAGATGCAGCAGCCCGAAGTTTAGCAACTCGACAGATATTGTTTGCTGCAATCAAGCTTCGATGTTTCTTGCTGTCTTGTTCTGTGTTTGAAACTCAAAGATTTATAAACACCGAAAGCATATTATGAAACCATCAAAAATTTGAACACATATGATGTTTGAACGCCTTTGGTGCCACCAGAAAGCATAGCCTTGCCATTGCCATATCTCCCCACCCAGGTGAGCGCGGATCAGCCTCGCGACCATCCAGTGCCTTTCAAAGACACAAGGCCGGGCGGTCAATCCCCAGGGATGCCCATGGAACCATGGGACCGCCGTGTCCAGGAGCAGATGGCTGCTACAAATCGACGCATCATCGTTGCAGCTCCGCAGCAGGTTCGGTTGATCACACCGCAGCATGTTCGACAGCATTCTCCCGTGAGACTAGTGCATAAACTTGTTTGAGTGATTTTGAGTGAGTATTTCTTCATGTTGTGCTTACAATGTGCCTCGGAGGATATCTTAGGATTAGGATCTAAATTCTCCCAGACCACCTGTGAACATTTGTGAGTTGAATTGTGAGCAAAAGCTTGTGTTGACACTTCAGACTACAGGCATCGCATACGCCTGGCAGTGGCGCGGCTTAGAAATGCTTCGGTTCATCATGCAGCACATGCAAGGTGATGGGACGCGCTTGGCATATGCTGACTTGTCAAACTGCAGATACCGTGGTATGCAGACAATTTCTACGTAACAGATCATAGGATGATTTTCTTTTTCGATCTTTGTACATAGATTTCTCATGGTTCCATTGTCATCCAGTATGTATTAGAGGTGTCAGTGGAAGTCAATTGCATCTTGTAGACCGCCCGAGAAAGGTACTGTAAAGCAAAAGAGATCGAACAATTCTTTAATCATATTTTTGGAATCAAAGGGTTCAGGACCTAGAAAATATACTGTCCAAAGCACTCTTGCAAAACGCACAGAGCATCACATGAGTCTATATCCACGAAAAGAATTGTGCTAAGGCCAAATGACACGCATGTTCTCTCCGAGGAGGGGTCCAGTCATGCCCCGGAACTCACCTGGAGGAAATTCAACATGTAGTGGTACAGTTCAGAAACTGCCTAGGGATAAAGAGTCCATAAGTGTCCCTCCGAAGGCATGGATTTGCAAAGTTTCCTTGTTGAAGCAGCTACTCTATGCAATTCTATAAGTTAGTTGGCATTGGAAAGTCAAACCTCCGGACGGAGTCGATCACATAGCGATCCCCATTCTTGCATAAACAGAAAAATGGTGGCCAGACCCTCATCCTCAGTCATTCTCAACTTGAATCTGTTTGATACATTGATATACATTGATACCTCTATATTTTCACGGGGAACCATAAACAATTGAAAAATCAAGCTGTGGATTGACGCGCCACTTGCGGCCGCAGGACTCGGCAGCTGCAACCCAATCGAAGCGTGGCAGAAAACTGAGAGCCAGTGGCAAGTGCAAACTCGTAGCCACGAGCACCAACCAGACATAGCTCTGATCAGAACACATTGCTTGGGGCTTCAATGGGCTTCGTGCATTGGGATGGAGAGAAACAAGATGGATCTCAAGCGTTTGGATCTATTATTAACCACATTTAACCACTATTTTTAACCACCATTGATTGGTTGACTGGTTGACTCACTGCATTAAGATCAGCCAGTGGCTGCAAGGCGAGTTGCGCTGCTCTTCGGGAGCCGGCAGTGTGGCACACAGCTCGAAACCGCTGGCAGTACATGGGGGTTTGTCGAGCTGTTTAAATTCCATTTTAGATTTTGACATCCTGGGGGCGCCCATGCAACAACTTAGATGGACAGCAGACAGTTGCAAACAGTTCGAAACAATTCCAAACAGTTCTAATCTGCCAAAGATGGGATGCCCATGGGAGGTGCCAAAGGTCAAAGGTTGATGGCACTGCTGTCTCATCCTGAGGCCGCAAGTATCGCTCAAGCAGCACAGGCTGCCAAAGTGCTGTGCCTTTGAGTTTGGATTTGGTTTTAGCATGATGGAAGATAAAGAAATCTGGATTGAGTCAATCTAGTGACTTAAATCAATCAAATGAATTGAATTAAAAACAATGAGATTAGCAATTCAAGTGTGTTTGCTGCAGGCTGTACTCAGACCAGAATGAGTCAGCTCTTCAGTAGATGGTGATAGTTTTCAGCAGTCACCAGCGGCGCGAAGGCAGTGGCAGCACAAACTGACAGCCAGTCACAGGCATGGAGGGATGGGTTGATGATCTCAACCAAACAGAGTCATTGCCTCGCTGGAATTTATCTGTTTGCGTGCACCAGCTAAAGTATCACTTCATGTATTAGGACATCGTGACATCGCCCGAGATTGTTGTAAGCCACAATGATCAAACATGTACTTATGTGATATGCTCATGTATCGGCTATGGCCAATAAATTGATGGTACCAAAGTGATGATGTTGGGACGCCCTTGGAAGGTGCGCAGTGGTATTGCCAGGGCCCAAATTGGATACACTGCGCAGATCGAAGCGCGAGGTCGTTCCTGGAGAGGGCATAGATATGGATAGATGGGGTTGGCTTGAAATGTTTGAAGGGTAAGCCAAATCTGAGTGGAAAACCCTTGAAAACACCAAGAATTTTGGTCTGCCAGGATCTGCCAGGTATCTTTGCATCCTGGTTCTGTAGACTGGTTGGTTTTGTATTTGTCGCCTTCAGATCCCAGCGTTGGACAGTTTTACTTCGCCGCATTGAGCCAATGGACCGCCAAGGCTGTTTCTTTTCAGATGATCTCTTTTCAAGGACTATATATATGATTATATTGTAAATAAATTAGTACGTATATATATATATATATATGTTACATAGTAATATATCTATTTATATATATAGTAATATTAATCTTACAGTATACCGTCAATTAACCAATAGTTAACCAACAAAAGTTGATGGGTCATCGACAACAAGAACCCTTCATGAGGAACGGCAGCACTCCTTCTGTTAAGGCGGGCGGTCTCAATGTCTCCAGCCATGGAGGTGCAGTGCGCTGTGGTGCCCCGGGTTGAGCCCCCACCGTTCAAGGAGCTTCTACGACTTCACCGGGGTATTGGGAGAGGTTTCATCATGTTTCATCTATGCTGGATCTGGTGGCTTTGTTGGAAGCTGCTGCCTCGGGTTGAAAAGATGTGAAATTTTCATTCGCTATGTTGGCACTTTCCTTTGGACTGGCGGCAGGGGCAAACTTCGCAGCCATTTTGGCTGAGCGCACAGGTTTTGGGCTTTTGGGTTTTAAGGCGCTTGTGGGAAGTCGTTTTTGCCCAATGGATTCCGCTCGGGATTTCGCGCAGCAGACTAGAGGGCGTTCTGCCAACCGTGGTCGAGGCACGTTGCCCACGATTGAACAATGATAACAATCCAGCCTTGATGTGTTCTGAAATCAATATTTACATGCAATTGCATGAACATAGTGCTTGCATGTGCTTGCGGACTCATTGAAACTTGTAGGTAAATGAATGACGTGTTTAGTCAACGAAATGATTTCCACGCCTTTTTGCAGGAAGTTACAGAATATCCATGTGCCGCACCACAAGAATGCACATGCAGAGCAATCAAGAGCGGAACCACCAAGTATTCAGAAGGATGATCCTTGCGCAAGCATGAGACAAAGAAAAGCTGTTGATGAATGGGTTGTGATGCTGTGCGTGGTCCAGGATTAGCCTAAGCCTTTACAAAAGGCAGCCTTTGGTAATTGATTGTGAGAAGGAGTACTACAAAATTCTAGATGTAAATATATATATATAGATATAAGTTATTTACAAAAATGCTTAGTTTATGCATCTGTTTTTACATTTGGTTTCCAGTTGACGGAGTCCATTGCTCAAGCCACAATAGTCGCACACGATGCAGGTGATGAGGAGGCATTCTCACCAGAGCCTTCATCCGAAGAGGATCGTCTTAAGAAAGTCTTTGGCTCCTCAGCTGAGTCCACCCCCCCCCACCAGTCGGACTGCATGAGCTCTCTCAATGCTAGGCATGACAGGCCCGCAGGAAGTCACCTTTATGCTGTTAGGTGAGACATGAAAACGCAGAGAGAGGGTATATATATATATAGGACCGATTATACAATAGAATAATTCACAGAAACACACATGTACTCATTCTATGATACATACAAAGAAATCATGCAAACACACAGACACAAGCATAAATACTCTCTCTCTCTCTCGCTATGCAATGCAATGCAATGCAATGCAATGCAATGCAATGCAATGCAATGTCATGTCATGTCATGTCATGTAATGTAATGTAATGTAATGTAATGTAATGTAATGTAATGTAACGTAGTGGAGTGGAGTGGAGTGGAATGGAATGGAATGGAATGTAATGGAATGTATGTATGACTAGATAATCCGCTCAGCCTGGAACAAGCAAGATTGCCCAGATGACCTAGGGTTTGAACACCAAGCGCCCCCCAATGTCGTCCCAAAGGCTCCGAGGGTGTCCCACCGGCACCTTTTCCATTCTCGAAGAACAGGAGTTCTGACGCGGCACCTCGGAATGATGGTTCTGTTTGCAGTTATGTGTGTGACTAGCCACAGAGTTTCAGGGTTTCATGATCTTTTGGCTGGTGGTTTTAAACATTTTTCCCACTAGTATTTACAAACGGTTGGTTGGTTGAATCATATTGTTCATAGGGGTTAAAGCCACCAACCAGTGTTTCATGATAATCCTATGGAATCCCTGTTGAATTGATGAACTTAGTGGCTGCATGTTGCTACAACAATTTTCCTACTTGCACGAAGCGGTGCATATATATATATATTTTTTTTTGAAAGAAGAACTGTAGGATCAGGGCAGGAAATGGAGAGCCTTTGTGGATTTGTGGAAAAGCACTTAGAGGTTGCTTCAATGGCTGTATTCAAAAGGTGCTGGACACATCCACTGGTTCGACGGATTGAATGTAGTTACAGTTACAGTACTTAAATCCATATACATTTATACATATATACACATGTAACTTAGCTGTCCAGCTATTTAGGTAGCTAGCTAGATATCTATCTACCTATTTTTCTATCTTCCTCCATCTATCTCTCTATCAAAATGGAAAGAGCTTCAAGCTCCACTGCTTCCATGCTTGGAATCACAGCATGGGTGTCGATGTCGGAAAGGGGTTTGGCGCTTCTGACAAGATTTTGTCCCTATGTGCTGTTCTGACTCTATCTTTCTTGTAAACTTGTTAATCTGATGTAGTCTGAACTTGGTGTGCCAGATGCTATTCTGGTAAAACAGCTTTTGCTCCATGGGCATTATTTGGTTCCTGGCTTACCCCACCTACAAGCATAGGTATCTTCTACTGTATCCCTTGTAGCATCTTGCAGCTTCAGTTTTGTTGTTCTTGCCCTAAAGTTGTATCAGACCGTGGTACACCGAACTTCTTTGGGGCTGAGGAA
>VSDK01005341.1:193225-210725 GCA_009767595.1 Symbiodinium kawagutii | reverse complement strand
ATATGTATTAATAGGTACATATATGATGTTACGTTACATATTATATGACTATAGATACTATATTTGATATATGTAATCTTATGTACACGTCAATGCCATTTGGCAGGCTCGGTGCGATCCTTTTATTTTCTCTGGACGAAGCCTTCCGAGATCCACGCTTTCCATTCGTAGCCTGAAACGATGTGTGTACTGTGGGATTGTACACTCTCACGCTGATGGCTTGGTAGACTTCCTGATCCACTCTTCTTGGATGTCAGGATTTCATGGGATTTCATACTCTTCAATTCTCCCTGAGACAATTTTAGCACGTGCATTGGGTTTGCACATTAGAGCCCACGGAGACCATAAGACGAGCGACGTGGGCGCCGTCTGAGGATCCGAGGCGGGTCACACCACCGAAGGAGTCTTGGGATCGGCTCCAAATCCAGACGCGTCGTGGCCATTTCCTGATGTCAGGGGGCTGCCCAGAAGATTCATGACTCGCTCTTTCGATTGCTTTCCCAATGTGATGGGGTAAGGAACTGCTTCACCTCCTGAATTTTGCTACCATGCATACGCATGTGCACGTTCACCATGATGATGCCAGCTAATATGTAGCACATTGCAGTGCTGTTGGTCAGGAGCTTGGCCCAATGCATAGCGAAATGGCTGGACGGCCGATGGTGCGCTTTTCAACATGCGATAAGTCTGATCTGCTCGGAGAGCGGATTGCAAAGTCTCCCACGATTCATCCCTACTGATGAATAGGACAGGGGCAACAGTTTTCATGGCGATTGAACCAGCGCCCATGGTAACGCCGTGGTTTGGAGCAGGACCAAGCACAGGCCTGCAACAACCGGGGCAATACAGATGGGTGCACCGCGATCGAAGGAGCGGAAACGGTTCACATCGGCACAGCACAAACGGACAGTGCCAGTGTCTGACAACGCTCCAATGATCCAGCACACCTCGTCAAATATGCAAACCAATTCTGTTATTGACAAATATCAAGCACACCTCGCTACAATTTTTATATGGTTTTGATGTTTCTGTGTTTTGATGTAAGTTTTTCCAATGTTAGGGGAACAGTGATGCTGTGGTCAATGACGGAGCACATGTTAGTCCAGGCAACATGAAGGAAACGCGCCACGCAGATGAGTTGATCAGCAGTGGTTGCGGATGACAATGGGACCTAGAAACATCATCAGGCGTTTGGCTCGAAAAAGAACGCATCTGCAGACTTGCTTTGCTGTCGCACCAGAGGATTGTATATTGATGTATATTGTATATGCTGTCGGAAAACACAACCAGGTTTAAGATGAGGTTCAAGATGGTTCAAGTGAGTACCAATGGTAATCACAGCTTCATATTTTCAAAGCGCAACTTTTGTGCCGTTGACCGGGCTTTTCAAAGTGCCTGGGCACGGCTGCGACTGCTGTGATCCTGGATGCTGTGACTGATCGAGTCGAAGCGCCCTGGGAGGTGCTCCAGCCTTCCGGTCTGCCTCAGTGGTGTTGCTGGCGCAGCCTTGTGCCATAGACGTTCGAATGTTGAACCCCTGGCAGTGTGACTCACAGTGTGACTCACAGTGTGACATAGAGAATGACAGACAGTGTGACATGACATAGATAACTAGAGTTGGGTTCCAACTGACAATATTTCACAGTGCATTTGCTGTTGAAAGGAATTCCTTTGCTGGTAGCCCCTTGGACATGACAGGACAACCGAGCAAGGACAAGGATCAGTACTGCCAGGCAAAGTGCAGTTGGTCCTATTAGTAGATTTCGTCCTAATTCCTAGAGCGGAAAATGGGAACATAGTGACGTTCCCTTCCATACCAATATAGACAGATACTGCGGCAACCAGGTTGTCGGTTAAGTCATCGCCAATCTAGCTTACGACTCAGCAGCACCCAAAATGGAAGAGCTAGGCTTTTGATCCGCAATTGTCCCAGTGTTCCAGGTCCTGGTTTGCCTGAGATGTGTAATCACAGTGGACTTGTATGGATGCATTATCTAGATTAGGAACACATAAATATTAGATAGTACATGTGCAATCTCTCTCTCTGACTACATGTTGCAGAATCCAGCAATGGGAGAAGCTCATGACGGATGAGTTGAAATGTTTTCTCCAGTGGGTCCTTCATGAGCGGTGCTTCACAATGTTCAACACATCTGAACACGTCTCGCAAGGCGATCCCTGCGCCGTCACTGAGCCCTGTAATGCAATTTCTGCACATTGCACTGCGCATGGCGGCGTGGCCAGAATCCCACAAGAGTTTCTGGTAGGAGCATCGGGAAATACTTGGAATACCTATTCTGCCATAAAACCTGATGGCTTCTCCAAGCCAACAAGGGCACACATTGACATCCATCGGAGTTTTCTATTTAAAGGATCTGGCTGCCAGTCAGAGCCGTCGCTTTCATTTAATAAATTAAATCGTCCAGGATGGCGTCGGGTTGATGCTGATGACAATGCGTCCGCTTGGTCAGGCAATTGCCGGGATGACAGATTTGTTCAAAGCGTTTGCGCATTGTCGATCAACTCTTTGGAGCCTGCCACGTTTCAGACAATAGTGTGTAGCAAGCTCATTTTTCGTGCTTGACTCGCTTGGATTGCAGGGCAAAAATATCATGAAATCTGATTGCATACACAAGCTGGGGTAATTGTCCCTACTCCTGCTATATCTGGCACCTTGCATTCCATAATTACAGATTTGCTTGTACAATTCTACATCCCTCATGATTCAGCGTGCAGAGTGGTACTTTGCTCATGTCTCAGATCCAAGGGTTGAGATCGAGAAACTCAAGAGGGATCTTGTTTCATGTTCGATGCATATCATATCTGCGTATATATCTATTTATCTTCTTTGAGTTTGAGACATTTGCAGAGGTCAATCATTATGGGCAGCAAGTTTGAAGGATGCAATGCAGCAGGAAGAGTGACCGAGTGACCTTTACATATAATGGAATGTACATAGTCACCATATGATATTGGTAGAATGACATGGGTTGTGTATCAAGTACTTAGAGTAGTGTTACCTGATTTCTATTGTTGTCACTGCCACCTGGTGACCTTTTCCATGCATTCGCCATGGACTCCCGCGTGCCTCTCGCGCACCGTGAGCAGCACTTGGACAGCTGAGAATGCCAATACGCCGAGGATTACAAGGCAATCTGCAGAAGCTGGTTGATCCGTAAATCCTCTCAGCATATTTCAGGTTTGACAAATTCTACCTAGAGAGTTCTCATGAGTTCTCCAAGTTCTGCAAGTTCTCCAAGTTCTCCAAGTTCTCCAAGTCCTTTGAGATCTGAGTACTAGACTTGCCGCAGCCAGGTGCCCACAGAGGCTCCGCCCAGCGCTTCCCTGGAGTTCTCCAAGTTCTCCAAGTCCTTTGAGATCTGAGTCCTAGACTTGCCGCAGCCAGGTGCCCACAGAGGCTCGGCAAGTCGCTTCCTGGAAGTGCGAGTGCTGGGAGCTCAGATAAGCTCAGCAATATGGGGCCAGGCCTGCAACAGCGGCAATGCCCGTTTGCGAAGCTGAACATGTGATTTTCCAGACATGTTTTTTGTTTTTAACATCTCTCTCTCTCTCTCTATATATATATATATGATAAAAATATATCAATATGTTTGATTGTGTCATAAATGTGTGATCTTTTATCCTTAAAGAGGCACCACTGCGCATGCCATCTACCTATGTAGATGCATTTTACATCATTTTTACTGATTGCTTGTCCCAGGTACAACAAGACTAGTCTGCACAAGGGAAAAGTGAATGACCCAGCTATCATCTATCCCATGCTATCCCTATCCTTCAAGAGAAGACTTGGCCTCAGAACAAACTGCGTGGAGCAGGTCTTGGCAGTTCTTCTAGCATCTTGTCGCAGGCACTGGACTGAAGGAAATGCTTCTGTAATTGGATGATTTCAAAGAGATTTCGATTTGCATCAAGAAAATACGGCTTCAAGAACAAACACCGTACCTATGATTCTCGTATGATTCTCTTGAGATTCTGAAATTCTGTCCTGTCCTCCGTGACTCATTTGCAACCGTGCTTCCATTTTTGTCCCAATTATCAGTGCGACCAGAGGCGCGGGAATACTTCATGCACGCGGCGCGGGAGTGCTTCTCGCCCAGTTAGCAGCCAAGCTCGGGAAAGAACAGCAGTGATGCGGTTTGATTCTTCTATTTGAACTTCTATATGTTTGTTGCTTAGAATTCTGGCAAGTCTAAGCACAGTCTTAAGCACAGCACAATCTTTTCGGATTGTCCTCCAAGTGGCACTGCATGTCGGGGAAGCCACGAGGCCGAAAGAGTGAGTCAACTCGATTCAGGCAGGTCAACGGGCTCCCCTGTCGCTGTCAGACACGGAGCGCTTTCATTTCAGATGCATAGTCTCGGGACGTCTCGGGATGTCTCGGGATGTCTCGGGATGTCTCGGGATGTCTCGGGATGTCTCAGGGATTTGGGTGGTGGTTGCCATATTCACTTTGCTTTTGGTCACATTCGAGACATTTTGCAGAATGATTCTTGTGGAACGGACAGGGCTAACCACATGTACTCTCAGTCTGATCCATGGGCTGTCCAATTTATTTTGTTGCTGGTAGTGTGTCAATTGTTCTCTCATTTGTTTGGCTTCTGCCACCAATATACCAGAATCGTATAGAATCGTCCAGAACCACAGGCGCTGAGCAAGAGTTTCTAGACGTTAGACAGGTGAGGAAGTTCCAGCCTATTGCGGCATTCTGCGGTCACCTGACTTGGATGTGCTGATTGTAGGCACGGCAAACGTGCTGTGAACTTCGGTGCGAACAAACTGTGCTCAAAACTCTTGGGGCAAAACTGTGCAAACATGTTCGCAAAGCACTCTAGATTACCTATTCTAGAGTACCAAGTTGTGATTGCCACTTTTCAGCAACTTGAGAGCAGTGTTGACCATCTCAAGATATCCAGTGTTGCTGTAGGAACAACCCAGCCCAATCGCAGTCGTTTGTTGATTGGATGAACGTGAGGGCCAAGCGTGCTGTGGTTCAGGAGTGGCACACTTCGACGGAGGCATATCAGGGCAGTCAGCACGCAAGATGTGCAAGCCTTAAAAGCCTTCGAGGGTTGGACGCTGGAAGTGTCCCGACCAATCCAGCACAAGTGGTAGTGGAATTCCTGCTATATCACTGTGTATACTTTGTCACCCTGTGATGTCCACATTTACAAAGGAAACAAAGATGCAAAGATGCTGGAATGATGCAATGCCGATGGAAACAATGCTCGCTGAGGATAGAAGACTTTCGTCCAGACGTATGCTTGGTGGAGCTTGATCAACAGGTGCCAACTTGAAGGGAGACTTCACCGTGATGATGGCGCAGACCAGCTAAGCGCAGCTAATGTATGCTGTTGGACCAGAGAGAGACTCTTAAGGTCACCTTTACAGTTGGCGCTGCCAAGGTCACCCAAGCTATTCACAGAATCGTTTACAAACGATGTGAGTGCCAATGCCCTCATCATGGAGTCATGGAGCTTGACAAGCACTTGAAAAAATAGGATTGTAAAGGGAATTCTTTGTATCTCTGAACATGTGAGAAGCAATGCAAAATAATATGAAATGTGAATATGATGTGAGTAACCAGAATCCATCCCAACGTAGCGTTTTGAAAATCGTCAAGACTTCATCCTGTAAAAACCTGCTCTTTCCAAGCCGCTTTCATTTGAATACCGCTGCCAGCGCTTTTCGCGATTGCTTGCGGATCGTCGTGGCTTGTGCGGGGCCCAGCGGTTGCTCCAATTCTGGATGGCAAACTCATCAAATGTGCAGCTTGAGACGCGGGAACAAGACATCATCAACTCCACTTGGGTTGAGCCAAACAACTTTAAGCTATTGGAACTCAGGCCTTGGCCGTATCTGCCAGTGCGTGGTTCGAAGTATCAGCTGGGTGCTGAGCGAGGTTTGAAACCACCGTGTGACAGGTTGGATTTGCAGACCAACACTGATGAGTTGTGGAATCCCATCGGGCTACGTTAAGACTGACGTTTTCCGTGTTCAGGAGGTACTTCGTACTGGTGGCTGAATGTCGCTGACATTGGTTGCTGTCCCTGTCCCATCTGTCCCTTAATTCACTAGGCCAAGTCCGCTTGTACGAGGCATGCGAGAGGTGCCACCTGAAATCGCTTCTGTACTTTCTGTTGCGTTTTGGTTCCGTGTAGACACGGCATTGTTCTGTTTGGAGGCTCAATGCTATGGTTTAGGGATGTTAATGCTAATTGTATATGCGATGGTTTGGGGTTTATTGATGTTTATATATTCTGTTTTATTCTCAGCACCAATCTAAAAGTACCGATCAAATCATCCAGCAGTCACCGGTGGAGATTTCACATGTGGAAATTAGCATGTGATGAGATTATGTAGCGCATTGAAACGCATAGTCATTACATGTCATTACACTTTCCCATGTGGGAAACGCTTGATGGCGATAAGTTTCCACTACCTGCGAAGGAATTCTGCTGACATGTTCAATACACCACTTGGCCGCTTGCAGGTAGTGTTTTCGGGGCTGGAGTTGGCCCAGAACATTGTGGGCAACAAGGACTTTGAGATGTGCAAACGAATCAAACGAGCAGTCCATAGGATTCTGGGGTGGCAATTCGTTTTCATTTGTCTCTCTGCAGGAAACCGGGGGCGGGGAAGAGTTCTATGAGGCGATGCTTTAGAATGTCCTGTTTTCTTTCTTCGTCGCTGACGAATGTGATATCCAAATGAGCGACGTTTCGAAGAAGCTGCAGAAGATCGTTTGGATGGGTTTGGGGCTCTCCTGTTCTCTCCTTGATGCACCCATCTATATAATATGCATCTATATCATGTATATCATGTATATACATATTATACATATAGATATGTACCCACAACTCAATTTGATGCAGCTTTCAGTGCAATGAAACGTTGAACCATTTTGAAGCTAAGTGTTGTTGAACACATATTGAAAGCACATTTCACAACGACAGTCTTTCACAATCAGACCATGTCGGCAAAGCAATCTGAAGCTTCAAACTCCGAGCGCTCTCCATTGATCCTCTAACTTCATCATGGGCGCTGGCGCAAGCACCGATGTTGCCAATGCCATTGCTGGCAAGACTCCCGAGGAAATTGCTGCTGCCTTGAAGGAATTGCCAGCGAGTCATTTGGCAATGATCAAGGAGGCTTGTGTCGAGAAGAAGCCCTGCCCTGGTCCTGTGGACTGCAGCTCCATCACCGTTGTTGCCAAGGACTACAAGGGCATGTTGGATCAGCCTTCCGCACCAACCTACAAGGGAGCCCTCGCTCAGATCTATGTTCGCAGCCAGCCATATGGAGGATCTGACAAGTCCAACAACGGTCATCGACTTAGAATGCAGGTGCGTTCCCATGCGCGCCCTGTGTACTGCCACTGCTTTCCCATTGCTTTCCCCTACTCTTGGACTCCATAAACTCTCCAAGTCAGGTAACCCAAAGGACGATAATCTTGTCAGGACAGGGGCCAATGCATTTGAGGAAACAATTTACTGCAAAATGCATTGGATTGGGGTATCAACACTCATTTTTTTACTTTCTCTCCTTTCTCGTCTGATGTGTACATTGGTGGTTTAAAGGACTTGAAAGTAGGATCAACTGGGTACAATTGGATTGCCAATGCAATTTCGACCATGGGAAATCCAGAGAAAATTAAGTATTGATCCAGCACTTTTTTCGCGAGGTTACTTCTGCCCTCATGCATTTTATTTTAGGACCATATCATATCTTGTTTTGGTGCGTATGTTAGCATGGAAGCAGCTTGCCAGAAGTGCTTGCACATGGAGGTGGAAGTTTCGAGAGGAAGGTGCTTAGAGGATCGAGGAAGAGAGTGCGGAGATTGCGGTAGTTCCTGATGGGCCGCATGCCTGCTGCGCACGTAAGATGTTGTAGAAGTAAGTTGATGTGGTGCGTTTATCTACCTATTGACTTGTTTATTTATTTGTGTCTACCGATCTATCTAAGGATCCAACTATCTATTTCATCCCACTATCGATATATTTGTCCAATTTACCTGTCTGTCTGTCTGTCTGTGGGTGGATCCATCCATCCATGTATTTATCTATTACCTAGTCTCTCTACTTATCAGTCTTAGTCTATCTGTCAACTTATCTATTGTCCTGCCTATCTAACTGCCCATTAACTCTCTCTGCTTGTTTCTCTCTCTCTCTCTACTTAGTTATCTATCCAACCTACAATTTTTGCACTGCAGAGTGTCCGAAAAGTTGCACCTGCCGGAACTTCAGCAACTTGATGGAAAAACACCACGCTGCAGCATCAGGAGCAGCACATTGTTGGGTTTCTCGGCCCGCTGGGCATGGGAAGATTAGGTGGGCACCATTTGTCCAATGACAAATTCATCTCTACAACCCTTCTGGGCATGGAAAATGGGTCCACGAAGTTCGAGCACACTTCTCCATCCACGCCGCGCTCCATTCCACCCCTGGTGTGGGTGGCCTGTGTTGTGGGCTACGGAGACACCCGACCCCAACAAGCCTGATAGCAAGTAGCTAAGTAGGTCCAACCCTGGATTGACCCAGCGTTGCGCCGGGCCTTCAAAGTTCGGCCTTCCTATGCAGATTGTCATGATGCTTACAAGCGCTCGGCGCTCGCCCTTCACATATCTTCACATCAAATTTCGCAAACCGTGGGCGTATGACGAAGCCTTCACATCTGAGATACCATGGGATCTGATAATCTGATCTGACTCTGAGACTCTGACCCTGGACATCTTTTCTCTGCGTTGCAAGATGGCCCTTTCAAAAGCTTCCGACACATGTTCCTTCCGAGATGAGACTGATGGAAGTGGTTGCTTTTGGGATGGTGGTCATCCCAGCTTCTGCCTTGGGGACAGTTGGGGGTCTGAATGCCTTGGGGGACAGTGGGGGTTCTGAATGTGACACCACCATCCCCCTTTTCTGTAAAAAAACAATTACTTTACTTCGAGTGATCCCCACCATGGCATAACGTGGTGAGGATCACAGAGATACATTGTTGACATGCATGTCAACCAGTCACTCCCATTCTAGCAGGCCATTGCGTTCTTTTTGGTCACATGCATACTTACATACAAACATTCAACTTACATACAAACATTCATACTGACATACATACTTACATACTTACATACATGCACATGCACATGCACATGCACACGCAGATACACGTACACATACGCATGCACATACACATACACACACACATTCATATGCACACACACACACACACACACGTACGCAGCCACGTACACGTACACATTCACGTACACATACACATACAGGCATTCTATTTGGATCTATTTGGTATATCTTCTGGCATGTCTTTTGGCATTCTATCTAACATATGCTTCTGGCATATCTTCTAGAATTCAATCTGACATATACTTCTGACATCCTTTCTGACATACACTTCTGGCATTGATTCTGGCATATCTTCTGGCATTCTTTCTGACATATACTTCTGGCATTTTTTTTTCTGGCATCCTGTCTGGCATTTGCTTCTGGCAGAGCACTGCCGGTTGAGGTCCAGCGGTGCACACCGCGCTCGGACACTGGCGGTTGAGGTCCAGCGGTGCACACTGAGATCGGACACTGGCGGTTGAGGTCCAGCGGTGCACACTGAGATTGGATTTTGGCGGTAGGAAGGAGGAAGGAAGGAGCGAGGAGGAGGAGGAGTAGCTCTGATAAATCTGACAACCCTCACCTGACAGGTAGGGAAGTCAGTTTTTTCTGAGAGATCGAGCCGATACGGGTGGATCAAGCCACATTGCGGCACCTTTCTCATGTTTTCTCCCCACTTTGGCACCGTCGATTTTCTCTTACATTGTCGCAAATGTTCAAATGTCCAACACTGACATCCACTGCTGCGTGCCCCGTTCCTGTGAATTGAAGATCCGCTAAGGCCATCGATACGACAGCATTCCCATTGTCAATGGAATGATTAACGCCGGAATGAGCTGCCAATTGATCCACTACACGCACGAGGAACATGACAAGTTCTTTGCGCTTTGCAAGAATTTCGATTTCATTATTGTGCGCTGCAACCCCGGCCAGATCAAAGCCGACGGTGGTGACCAGAACAAATTTGACGATGGCATGCGCTCATTGAGGAAAATGGGAAAGCAGGTTTGGCCTTCACCAGATGTGATGGAGAAGATGGGGGCGAAAGATGCCCTGTGCAAGGTCGCCACCATGAACATCGGTTTGGAAGACACCTTGGCCTATTACTCACCGGAGGAGTTTGCAGCTGGTTTCAAGAAGACCATGGCGTTCCAGCCACGTGTCATCAAGCAAAACCGAGGCTCCTCTGGTGAAGGTGTTTCGGACGCAGTGGCATTTTGTTCTTTCCAATGACAATGTTCGCTTGTGTTAGTGTTTGTCATTATTGCCTTTGTCCTGAGAGAGCTGACACATGACAAACAGCGCCAGCATGCACTTGCACCAAGGCATTTGGATTATCAAACTCAAGGCAGAAAACTACTGCAAGACCTACGGAGAGAGGCCTGGCCCTGCCTTGTTTCCAAACCAGGGGCCCGGGGTTAAAATTCAAGTGGTTCACGATTCAATCCAATGCCTTGGTAGCACAGTATTGAGTTTTTCTTCTGCAGCAGTTGATGCCAGATTTTTCCAATTGTTTTCTTTTTTTCAGCTTCGTACGTCGCAGGTCTTGCGAAGATTCCGAGAAGCTGATGCTGATGGAGGCCAACGACAACCACGAGGAGGAGCACACCGTGGCCGAATTCATCGAGTTCTGCGTGAATGGCCGAACGAGCAAGTCGGGTGAGTGGACCTCCAAGGGTGTGGGCAAGTACTTGGAAGGTGGCAAAGAAGCTGGTGGCCAGCTGGTTGACCAACGCTTCTGCCCCCGCATTGTGGAAGGAGAGTTGCGATACAATTTGATTGGCGATTCATTGATCGGAGTGATTCATAAGAAGCCCAAGGAGCGGGGTTGCTACTTTGGTTTCTTGTATTTTCTTGTTTGTGATCCTTTAAAGTTCGATGTCTTTCAAAATTCTTTTTGGAATCATTCGCTTCAATTCCCATTCCTTACTTTTTGGAACCATTCGCTTACCCGGCTGGACCCGGCTGGACCCTGCTGGACGCTCAGGAGGGAGGTATCTCGGCAGTGGGTGGAACTGGCTCCATCTACACCTTTTATGGACCTGAGGAGCCGCTCTTCAAGAGCCTCACCGAAAACTTCTTGAAGAAGGCGAAGCGATGCGAAGCGAATGGAGTCCCATCATGTCCCAGGTGTTTTTTTTTCCGAAGAACACGTGCTTACAGCTCATATCATCTACTTATATATATATATATATGTAATTATATATATATATATATCACTTTATATCATCTATGTTATATCATTTCAAGTCATCTTATATCATCTTATATCACTTAGAAAAACACATGGGCTACATGGCCTCAACATTCAGTAACACATCGGCTGACCGTGACCCTGTGGCACCAGGATCTGCCGCATGTCATGCCATCCCTGGACTTGGCTGAAGAGCCCCTGCCACTTTGGTGGACCACCGACTTCATCAATGCCTCTCCACCAGGTTGGGGAAGCAGAGCTTTCAGGGTCTCTGCAGTCTCCTTGTTGGGTTTTAAGATGTTGTTTCTAATATGCTTTGATATGTTTTAAGATGTGTTTCATATGTGTTTATATGTTTTAATGTTCCAAACCATTTTTCTCTCCATACATATCTTTGCTGCTCATTATGGACTTATCCTGTTGATATTGACGGATGCTACAGCATCGTCTTTCTGGAACAACCCTGCTGCTTCCAGATTGCAATGTTCAGGCGAACATGATTGCAATGCGAAACTAAAGCACGTTGATTTTTAAAGTACTAGAATAGCTTGTGAAGGCTTGTGAAGTACATCAGTGGCAAAAGTAGTCGTACATCATCAAGTATAGCAGAAAGATTGCCTTGGATTCGGACATTGGACAAAATTGTCGAGAAAGAGGTCCTTTGACCCACATGTTTTGTGCGCGAGCTATCGCGCAAATGTGTTAAGTTTTCTAAGTTTTATATTTGGTCCACTCTCTACATTGAGTTCACATCGCAAGCAGCACAACGAGGAAATGGATTGACCACCGAAGTTATCACGTTAGAATCATGTATGGATTTAGAACGATACCTTCTTTCATCGTTTCATACATATCATTTACTGGATATGTTTATATATATATATATTTATTTATTTATATACATATATATATATATATTCAAAAATATCATGTGTATTGAAATATCACATATTCATAACTTACATATATCAAATATATGAAGAATATGTATATATATATATATTCTTATACAAAATCTTTTTTATTTACATGTATCATATATATATATATATATGATGTTTATATTTATTTGCAAAAATCAAATGTATTTTTATCTCAATATATCATATCTACAAAAATATCATATCAATAAATAATTATATCTAGATATGTCTTTCGATCATATAGATGATAGATATATGTATATATGTGATTCATCTATTCTTACTTGTATACATATCAAGACACATCATATAGATAATCAAAATGATTTTATATGTGTATGATTTTTGCATACAATTTTTGAATTTAAGTATATATATATACATATTTTCAACTATTTATCTAAGATACATATACGATTTATATGTATATCATATTGTTTCGATTTAAACAAGATATTGTATGTTATATATGTTCTATGTTTTGCATGCGTATTTATATATATATATATATGTATGTAGATAAAAACCGGACATATTTTTATATAGGTATATATATATATATGTTCTTGGGGACCGAGGTTTACAGGAAACTGATTTTTCTTGGCAGCAACAAAATGCGAAATTGAGCTCTCCCCGTGACGAAACGTCTAATGTCATAGATGTGGTCAACGTACCTTTGGACATCTCGCGGGGGATGAATTTGAAATTAATCCCGCGCGACTTGATCATCATACGTCCAATGACGTGTTTCCAGAAAGAACATAATTGCGTTTGGCGTGGGATTGGGGCAAGTTTTTCATTTATCCGTGTTGTAGTTGGACATTTCATGGTCATTTCGTGTTGTAAAGTCACAGTCAAAATGCACGTGGTGCATAATCCCGGCAGCGTGCACAACAATTCGAGGACGTGCTTGTCAGTTTTTTTGCTCTTCAAACGTTGCCACGGAGCTGCGTCAAAGACTCCTCTCCGCGACTGCAAACTTTTCATGGACAATTCTCTGAATATTTTCAGAGCCAACACTGATTGCAGCCCCGGCTTCTTGTTCAACGAGACCTCAACCTGGCAGCAATATCAACGTGACCTCCACAGAGAGTACAGGTGCAAGCGAACGTTAACATGCCCCACCCCACCCCAACCCCCCAACTCCACCAACCACTCGTCCACATGACAACAACGTGACTTCAACAAGACCTCAACTAGGCAGCAACATGACATCAACGTGACCTCAACTGGGCAGCAACGTGACATCAACAACAGGTCAACCTGGCAGAAATAATGCAACCTCCATACAGAGCAAGCGTGCAAGCGCACGTCAACATGCCCCGCCACACCCCACCCCACACCATACCTCACCGGTAAACCTGGGTTCCCGAGGGTATAAGTATAAATGCCGTGCGCACGCCCCTCTTGTGAACTTCAACATGCAGCAATGTCAAAGACAAGTGTGGATGTGACAAATTCAACTCAGGTTTGTGCAGGCTGTACGGGGCAGCTGGCAGCTGGTAAGGCAAAAATGCATGTGTATCAGTTGGTATCTACATAAAGCAATGCAAAGCAGCTGCTCATACAGAAATGTATATAAAGACCTATTCCGGCCAATGCTCACCTTTTGCCTGACATCATCATCATCATCATCATCATCATCATCATCATCATCATCATCAACATCAACATCATCATCATCACCATCATCATCACATCATCATCATCATCATCATCATCATCATCATCATCATCATCATCATCAGCATCGTCATCCGGGAAATTACAGCCATGGGCAGCTGGTAAATTTGATCTCACCGACAACATCACTATGGTTCATGTCATTTTACAGCCACAGGGCCTGGTGGATTTGATGTCAGCCAGAACATCAGCACAGGCCATGTCGTAGTACAGCCAAGGGGCTTGGTGGATTTGATGTCATCCATACCATCATGACAGGTCATGTCATATTCCACCAGGGGCGCTTGATGGATTTGATGTGAGCCACAACATCAGTACAGGCCATGTCCTATTAGAGCCAGGGGGCCTGGTGGATTTGATCTCACCGATAACAGCACTATGGTTCATGTCATATTACAACCACGGGGCCTGGTAGATTGGATGTCATCGATAGCATTGTCATACTACAGCCAGGGGGCCTGCTGGATTCGATATCAGCCATAACATCTGTACAGGTCATGTTGTATTACAGCCAGGTGCCTTGGTGCATTTCATGGCACCAGTAAAACGATTACAGTTCATGCCATGTCATCACCAATCAGCGCGGCCTAGAGGTTTCCTGAGCTGCTATGTGACTATCATGTTGGTGTGGAACACCGCAATATGCGGGGCCGGAAGGTTTTCATACGTCTCCTCTGAACCATGAGGGGTGAAAATCTTTATGTGAGGCTAGGCAAAAGGTAGGCATCGTGCTTATATTGACAGGCTTCGCACGCCGGCGATGCCCAAAGAGGATGATATTTTTTCGGGTTTCTCTGGTGACAAAAAAGGTGGTATTCACCACGGTTTTTAATCGTTGCGAGCAAAAAACATTGTAAATACCAACAGTTTTTGCGAAAAAGCGGTCAAAACCATGGTATTTACATTTTCGAAAAATTGTATTTACAGCGTTTTTTCTCTTGCCCCTTCAAAAACATCGGTATTTACACGTTCTTTTCACTTTCAAAGCATTTTTTCTTTGAGACCAAATTTGCAAAAACCCTATAAATTACAAGGTTTTGCAACGCGCCCTAGTCGCAAAAAACAGCAAAAAACCACCTCTAACCCTCCGCAACTCCGACCTTGTCCAGGGACGAGATTTTTCACCAACTTATCCTTTTTTTCCGTTTTTTACCGCGCCTCATTTTTCACAAAAATCCTTATCCCCGCCCAATTTAAGGATTTTGTCAAAATTCTCCTCATCCTCACTTTCCCGATTTTTGTGCCGTCCAAGGCTCAAAAATGGCTCGAAATGCAAGCGAGAACGTCATTTTTTAAGATCGCGCGCAAAAAACCATGGGTAAAAGGGTCGGCGGCCGGGGGCGCACCCGGTATAGCAAGCTAGGGCTTGGTTTGCCCAGAGCCGGTCGCATCGCCGGATTTGGATTTAAAAATGTTTTCAATTTCAACACATATATTGACAGGCTTCGCATTCCGGCGAAGCCCTAAGGGCTCGGAGCAATGGGGCGGGCTCAATATGTGGCGGTCAAGATTAAAGCAAAAATGCGTTGGAAGCTATCTATCTATCTATGTATCTATCTATCTATCTTTCTATGTATCTATCTCTCTATCTATCTATCTGTCTATCTATCTATGTATTTCTCTCTCTCTCTATCCATGTATCTATCTATCTATCTATCTATCTATCTATCTATCTATCTATCAATGTATCTCTCTCTCTCTATCTCCCTCTCTATCTATCTATCTATCTATCTATCTAACTAACTATCTATCTATCTATCTATCTATCTATCTATCTCTCTCTCTCTCTATCTCTCTCTCTTGCTCTATCTATGTATGTATGTATGTATCTATCTACCTATCTATCTATCTATCTATCGACCAACTTTTCTGTTGGAGTCAGTGTTGTTAATGCAAAAAAAAGTGCTGGAAAGTCAAAACCTGACCTCTAAGATTTTTTTAAAAAAGGGGGGGTCAGGTTTTGACGCGAAACGCGAAACGCAGCTTTGAAATTTCTGCGCTCCCAAACTTCAAAAAAACCTACTATTTACGACGTTTCGTCCACCTCGGAAGCTGGAAACACCGTAAATACCGATGTTTTTTCACACCAAGGTGCTCGAAACCATGGTATTTACGACGTTTCGTCCTACCGATGTTTTTTCGCACCAAGAGGCTCAAAACCACGGTATTTACAATGTTTTTTAAAAAATCACGGTATTTACGATGTTTTGGCATACAAGCCTTCAAAAACGTCGCTATTTGCAGTGTTGTTGCAACGTTGCAATTCTTTTTTTCCATCTTAAATTTTACAAAAACACTGTAATTTACAGTGTTTTGCGCTTCAACAATGGACGAAAAACGCTAAAAAAACGCTCCCCAAACCGTCCAACTTCGACTCCTCTCCGGGCTTGTCATCCTGGATCAATTTTTTCTTGATTTTTTTTGATTTTTCTTCTTCTCCCATGTCATCGCAAAACACCGTATCCCCACCCAATTTCCAGTTTTTCGTCGATTGTCTTCATTTTGCCCTCAGACGAATTTTTCCTTCCGGCTGGGTCCAAAAACGGCTCGAAATGCAGACGAGAGTGTCGTTTTTATAAAAAACGGTAAAAAACCTCGAGTTTTTGGGTCGGCGGCAGAGGTGCGACCCGGGATAGCAAGCTATAAGGCTTGATATGACCATAGCACGGCTTCGCCGGATAAAGTGGGGCTGACGCCCCGTGCTGCCGACCCTTGGGTTTTTGGTTAGGGGTTTCAGGGGTTTGCGGGCCGCCGCGCGGCAGCTTTGAGCGGCCATAGAAAAACGGGGCTTGGCTGCCTTTTGCTTGCACTCGGGCGCACCAAGCAAACACTGGCAGGCGTGACGCCGACGTAGCGGTCAAACAGCAAGCGTGAACGACTTGCAGCCGTCGCTTCAGGGGTTTTAGGGGTTTCAGGCCTTTGCGGGGGCCAAGCTGAGCGGCCATAGAAAAGCGGGGTTTGGCTGCCTTTTGCTTGCGCTCGGGCTTACCAAGCAAACATTGGCAGACGTGACGCCGATGTTGCAGTCAAACACCGACTTGCAGCCGTCATTTCAGGGTTTTCAGGGGTTTCAAACATTTCCGGGAACCGAACGGCAGCTTTGAGCAGCCATAGAAAAGCGGGGCTTGGCTGCGCTGCCTTTTGCCAGCCCTCGGGCTTACCAAGCAAACGCTGGCAGGCGTGACGCCGACGTAGCGGTCAAACAGCCAGCGTGAACGACTTGCAGCCGTCGTTTCAAGGGCTTTAGGGGTTTGAGGCCTTAGCGGGGACCATTGAGCAGCCATAGAAAACGGGGCTTGGCTGCCTTTTGCCAGCGCTCGGGCTCACCAAGCAAACACTGGAAGGCGTGACGCCGACGTAGCGGTCAAACAGCAAGCGTGAACGACTTGCAGCCGTCGTTTCAAGGGCTTTAAGGGTTTCAGGCCTTAGCGGGGGCCAAACGGCAACTTTGAGCGGCCATAGAAAAGCGGGGCTTGGCTGCCTTTTGCTTGCGCCCGGGCGCGCCATGCCAAACAAAGCAGCAGCCTTTAGCGCTGCGCTCGGGCTTACCAAGCAGCCCGTGG
>VSDK01005341.1:169524-193181 GCA_009767595.1 Symbiodinium kawagutii | reverse complement strand
CCAGGGCCCGCCCCTGCCTTGACAGAGGCAGGGGTCAGCGGATACATATGTTTCACATTTTTCGTTGCAGCTTCACAAAGACATCCTGAGTCTGTTCCAGGCACCAAGGCTGAGGACGAAAAGTGGATCTTGGGCAACCGAAGAAGCGGGGTTGGGGGGGAAGCAGGATTGCGGGGTGGAAATCTCTGTCACTAGACTTTGATCGGTTTACCGGAAGCGGTTTCCGCTACTGAAAATTGTCTAAGCGGGGCACTGTGCTCGTTTATTCCGAAGCGGGGTAGGAAGCTGAAAAAAAGAGATGCATGGAATATGGCAAAATTTCAGCCTTGGACCCAGCTCATCCTGGGAACCAGCTACTTTGGTTCTCTGAGGATCGTCGGCGAATTCAATTGCAGTTGCGTTGGGATTTCTCGGTGCTTGGCGGCCTACTGCAAGGATGACACGCCCAACGCAAGCTATGATGACATCTCTGCTGAGGATAAGGCAGAAGCAAAGAAAATGGGCGATTTGATGGGAGAGAAAGCGCTTGCGATCCTGAAGAAGTGAGCGCGCGCGATATCTCCAGAGGGCCAAGCTGATGTTTCATTTCATGCGTTTCCAGAGGCATTCACTAGACTTGCAATATCTTGCAATGTAATTTGTCAAGGCTTAGACCACATGACAAAATTTGCAGCTTCTGGGAACTCAATCACTTGCACAATCCTTTGCGGCCCGATTGCATTTTCCCCTTGGCACTGAAAGTGGGGGACTGCAGTTGCTCAATTGGACCAAACCTATCCAATTTGGGTGACATCCACCGTGCTGTAAGCAAAAACGCCTCAGTGTTTCGCACATGGTGAGATCTTGAAAGTTCACCCAGCCCTTGGAATCTTGATGCCTTGAAAACCCTGTTGGGACCGAGGGTCCTGGGCCTGTCTCTGGTCCCAACATGTCCCTTTGAGAGGCCTTCTTGGCAGCCGAGTCAAGTGGAGCACTTGCTTTCCTGGCACGTTTTTCGCAAAGCAGTCGATGAGACCAGGATAGGTGAAAGAAGGTCTCTACTATATTTTATTTACATAATATTTATATTTATATATATATATATATATTTATTGATTTGTTTATTTATTTTTTTTATTTATATATGTTACATGTAAATGATACATATATTTTTTGTTTCGAAAGTTTACTTTTTATATGATATGTTTTTATATTATATCATGATATATTTGTATATGCATTTTTTTGTCGAATTGAGTAGCTACAGTTGATCAAGTTGAGCTGATTAAGCTATGAGTGAGCTATGATCAAGATGTTTCTGGACTGGAATGATGTCCAGTGTTGCCCTGTAGGGCCTGAGTTCAGGTGTCAGATATTGCCAGGTTGTACCTGGAGATCTTCAGATTTCCAATGCTCTGGATGGTGTAGCTCCCAGATGTTGTGGAAAACAAAACAGCCACCACTTGCCAGATTCTACATCCCGTATCCCAACCACACAGAAGCAGCTCATATGGATTTGCAAAAGCAGGCAAACTTACAGTATGATCACACTACATACCATTCCAATCATTCCGAGGGTTTTGCCTAAAAAGGTTGGATCGATGATCAGAGTGGTGTTCAGCGTTGGGACAAGCCAGCAAAAAGGCATGTGATGACCTGACAGAAAGAAACCCTTTTACCAAACCCTCAGGTACAGAGGAGACTGAGATGCTGTGAACATGTCGTTTCCGTTCCTTTTCCTTTTCACAGACACATTCTTTATACGGGAAGCACAACAAAGTGGCTCGTACGAAGGTTTGGTAAAGGCCATCCGTCATGGATTTGCACGACCATTCCAGCAAATTGTCCTTTGCCCCAGATCCATTCCGAAAGATGTCCAGCGATGTCATGCAAAGGTCTGCTAGAGAAGTCAGTGCGATGGATACAAGGGATGTACAGGTAAGGTAGGTCTTGATGCACATCTACATCTCTAAAAAGAGCATAAGTGTTCTTAAGTCATAGACGTGCGCTTGAATATTGACTTGCAACAGCTTCACTGTCAGGAATGTCACATGTCAGATTTCACATCTCGTGAATCTGAGGCCGCTGGAGCGGGTGCCCTCTTTCGAGCCCTTGGTGGTTTCGTGGGACGCTTGAGCAATGGCAGAGTCGGCGAGAAACAACAAATCTAGAGTTGTCCAATAGATAAATCTAGTGGATGCTATGCAAAGGTTGGACTTAAGCCACCACTCTCCTGTGAGCCACCGAAGCACGAGCTATCCCCCAGCAGTCCGCCTATGCAGTTACCATCAGATAATATCAGATACCAATATCATCGTATTTTTTTCAATGTTGCTGGACTTGCAAGAACAGATATCCCAAAGACCTTGGTTTTGAGGTAAGCATCACATCAGGTTGGGAATGACCAAATCATGTAAAAGCTAGCAATAGAACGGAACACAAGGTTTGCAGACACGACACTATCGCCAGAGATGTCTAGAGAATTCTAGAACGTGTATAGATATATATATATATATATCTTAATAGAAATATAAATATGAATATATATATATATATTTAGATATTTTTAATAGAGATATAGAAATATATAGTTATAAAGATACACATGAAGATAGATATAAATATGAACATATATATATATATTTAGATATTTTTAATAGAGATATAGAAATGTATAGTTATAAAGATACACATGAAGATAGATATAAATATGAACATATATATATATATTTACGTTCACATTTGCTGGTCGGGATCCAACTGCATTATGGTAAGAAACGAAATAATGCCGTCAGCAGTACTGCATTTCTGATGGGGAGGGAAGGTAGAAAATCCTGAGGTGCGACCAAACTACGCTGGTGAGTTTACAAATGCGGCTGGAATAGGCACTGTGGTTGTGGAGCATTGTGGCTGGACGTCCAGGTGGTCCAGGTGTGAAGATTAGAGGTAGGTGGTTCCAACCACACGGAGGAGGTGACACGCAAAATTGAATGCATTTGGTATCATTAGATTTTGCTGGACTAAATGACCATATACTCTATCAAAAATGCAAGTTCTTTCCAGTGCCTGTATGATTAGACACCAGGAGTCCCATAATGGAATGCAATGCGCCACTGCGGCAGCGGCACAAATTGAAAGACCTGGTAGACCTGGGATTTTTCCCGTTTGCTTCAGTTTTCACTTGCATCATGTACCTCGCTTTACTTCAACCATCTTCAATTGAATCTTCAATCTCTATTTTTTCCTCCTGCGCGCTTGTTGTGGGAGTGGAAGAGTGGGATTTGAATGGTCACATTCAGATGGTTCAACTTCAGACCTATGTTATTTCTTCTTGAAATCAAGCCATCCACTGTCCTATTCCCAACGAGGTGTGCATGGAACATAGTGTAAATGTATATCAATGTATTTGCATGACCTTGATAGTTATTATTTTGAAGGTAATGTTTACGTACTCTCAGCGTGAAAGGCGCGGAGTTTTGGAACAATGTTCTTCAAAAGGGGGGGTTAGGGCGGTTGCAAAGTGGTCATTTTTGAGCTGGTTTGAGGGGTCAGGGGCCTGGCATTTTGTTGCATTTTTCCATCCATTTGTTGACCTTTTTTTTGGATGAGGTTGCTGTACAAAAGGCTATAAATTGATAACGGGGTTTTGCAATGTCGCACGCGTTTCCTTGATGTTCCGGGATGCCCAAAACCGTATGAATACCAGTGTTTTTGCGCATGAGTTGCAAAACAACCTTGCAAATACCACAAGTTTGACACAGGGTGCACCGTGGAAAGACAGTGTTTTGAGGTGGGCGTGTTGTTTTCCTATTTTGATGGTATTTTTCTTTTGAAAAACATTTTTTAGACAGGAAGTTCGCAAAAAACCCTATAAATTCGAGGGCTCTTGCAATGTTGCATTCCCTTCGTCGATGTTTTGGGCATGTGCAAGGCCGCGCAAATACTGGTGTATTTGCACATGAATTGCAAAGCAACCCCAGCACATACCACGGATTTGAACCCAGTGTGCAAGAAACGTGGAAGGCAGTGTTTCAACAAACCTTTCCTTGACAACCAAGCTCAAGGGCTTGCTTTCGTCCCCCCCCTCTGGTAAACGTGTCTATATAATTGTAAACTGTCCATGCAATTCTCTAATATTCTAGATACATGTGCTTGTATGCGTCTATGTTTGCATGTATGTAAGTACGTATACATGTGTGTGTATTGTAAAGGAACGCGGTGTAGTGCAATGTAATGTGATGTGTAGTGTGTAACAATGTATGTACGGCGTACTGTAAGGTAATGTGTCCTGATGTGATGTCATGTCATGTCATGTGATCATGTAATTTAATGCAATTGATCGATGTCATGCAGTGCAATTCTATGATATTATATAGTAGAATGCAATGAAATGCAATGTCGTGTAGTGTAAATGGAGCGTAGATGTAATTTAAATGTAATGAAATGTTAATGTTAACGTTGATCTTAATGTTGATGTGAATGTTGATCTCAGTATTAATTTACGGTACTGTCTTGTAACGTACTGCAATGTCCTGTTCGGCAATGTAATGTAGTGCAATGTACTGTACTGTACCGTCATGGATTGTAATAAAATGTATATAATGTGTATGTACACATACATGCAGCAGACATACCGTCAACACACAAACGCCCTTCACAAAAGGGATCAATAGAGGCCATCTGTTTGGCACGATCAAATGCCCCACTGCAGGACCACTTACAGTAGAAAGCTTGGAGATCGCCACGGTATTGCTTACACCAGGGATGAAGCCCCCAGGGCTCCAACTACGAGTTCTGTGGTTTTGGTTTCCCCTCAGAGCACCTGGTGCCTTTCAACGCTTCGCCGCCAGCCATGCCGATGGCTCTGTTGGCCGATGGTGGATGGCGTGCTCTACCTCTTCTGCGTGCAACTGCAGTAGGCTGAGCTTGGGATGTGTCCAGGTTGGTCGTTTTTGATGTTCAGGGGTACCCAGGCTTCGCAGGAAAAGGACAATCCCACTTGCAACTCTTTGAGGCCTTCCGGTAGCTAGTTCACATGGAGAATTGCGGGCCAAATTTGGATAAATTTGGAACAGATTTGGGTGATGCAATTCTTGGGAGATTGATTCAATCAGCTGCTTCAACTCACAAACTATGTGTGGGTAGTGGATTGCATTGGGAGCAAAAGTATGCTTGAGAACGGACTTTGCACGAAACCATGGAAAATAATAGGGAACTGGCAAGAGAAACCAAGCACTGTTGACGGATGTTGACGGTATAAAACGATAGGAGACTTGGAAACCGGTCGACCTTTCCCGGAACACGTTTTGACCGTGCCTGCGGGAAGGTCCACTATGTACTTAGTAATGTACTTGGTTTGCAACAAGCCCAAAAGCTCAAATCCTTCTGCATTTCAACATTTGCCTTGTTTTTTGCACAGGCTTTGTTTCCGTCAACGTTGTATCCTTTCTTATTGGAGGAGATGCCCTGCCGAGTGAGTTCAGATGACATATGCATACTTTGACGGAGTCAGTCTTGGAACTCGGGATGTTCGTAACTTTCAAGAAACTATTTTGTTTCCACAGATGGCTTTGTCGCAGCTTTGCGTTTTGAACTGTTCTTATCCTGGTTGGTTTGAGGCTTGAATTTGTCATAGAGTGGTTCTGTGGACTCCTCGCAGTCCAGGAAACGGAATGGATCAAAACATTGAAGGCCAGGTCTGCTGTCGCAATGGTTTGTTCTTATGCCACTCTCGATTGGACCGCTCTATGACAGCATGTCAGGTTCAGAACATCACAAAATCAAGCTCATTCAAGATCCATCAATCAAGCCAAATTCGTGAGCAAGGGGCACAGAGAGAGAGAGAGAGAGGGGAAGTGCCATTTGCATGTGCCATGGTTTGACGCGTGAGAGGTGGCTCAACTGTCTACTGTAAGGGAACCGCTATGTCGTGAGATCAGTGCATGTTTGATTTGCATCCACGCACGCATCTACATACATAGCCCGCACATGACGGCATGGTTCATGAATTATTCCTAGAAGTGCTCCTTGAGAAAAATCATGCGTTCACTTTGCCAAGTGCTGCTGGAGCTTTTGTTGCATATATCCCAAAGCAAGTGATAGGAGCAAGAAACCTGAAACTGACACGTTGACACTGGTCTGATGCACGTACACATGTACCTACCTACCTACCACCTACCTACCTACCTGCCTGCCTGCCTACCTACCTACTTACCGACCCACCCACATAGGTACATACATACATACATACATACATACATACATACATGCATGCATACATACATACATACATACATACATACATACATACATACATACATACATACATACATACATACATACATACATACATACATACATACATACATACATACAGACAGACAGACAGACAGACAGACAGACAGACAGACAGACAGACAGACAGACAGACAGACAGACAGACAGACAGACATACATACATTTCATACATTCATACATACATACATACATACATACATACATACATACATACATACATACATACATACATTTCATACATACATTTCATACATACATTTCATACATACATATTTACATGTGTACAAATTGACATATATATACATGCATACATAAACGCAGGGCATATGCGCTGTACATACAATGTACATGCACATGATATTTCACTACTTACGTATATATACAAAATGGCATGAATACATGTGTTTGTGGGGTCATGTATGCATGGTACTAGAACAACTACACGGAACATCCTCATGCTGTGGAATGCTGTGCATTCGCGTGGGTGTGTTCTGCACTCATGACAAGTGCTTCTTCCCTGACAAATTTGTAAAAACCCTCAGACGCAGAACCTGCTACCACCACCATCACAGCCATCGCCACCACCAGAACAACTTCATGAAGGGCCGTTCCAACTCATACCTCTTGCTTTACGGCATCCCGCATCAAGTACTGTAGCTTGCCAAAGACTTGTCAGGGCTTCAGCGAATGGATGTTCAAGGCCTATTCGATATTGCTCCGACCTCATGGTACTGCAGAAGTGGAACAGCGAAACGGGTTTCATGACATGGAATCCACGGATTCTATGGGACCTTATATTCTAAGGCTTTGGTTTAAGGTTGGCAAATATTGGATGCAGGATTGACCGAGAAGGACACAGTCTCAATCTAGTCGGACTTGGCGCTTTTGCGTATGATCCCTTGGCGGTTCAAGCAATCCGAGGCTACTGCACTCTTTGGGCTTGTGATCGCACTTGTCTGCTTCTGAGTGTCTCAAGGGCGAAGCAGAAGTTCAGCTGTTCCGGGTATTTTCTGGCGCATGCCTCACTTACGGTCTGCGTTCTGCGAGTTGCTGGTGTTGGCCAAGGCTTGTGCTGTCGTGATGAGCTTTAATTGACATCAGTTGATATTAGTTATTCATTGCTTTCGGTCCAGGATAACCCTGGTTGCAATTGCATCCTGCTGTCAGTTTCTTCTGTCGCACGGCTGCACTTCTTGCGTCCACCGAGATCATTGGGAGTGCCTACATGCTGTCCTTTTTGCAGAACAGGGACTCCCACATGGCTTCAAGGCAAGCCATGGTTCAACCGGAGGACTGCACGAGTTTCAGATGGTACAGCTTCCCCCAGCGGGAAACATGCCTTCGGTGTGCTGGTGCAGGTCCATACAATTCATAAGCAGTATCCATATCTTGCTTGAAACAGTACCCTTCAGATCCAACGGCAGCTGTAGGCTTTTGCTGCTGATCTTTCGGCTTTCTGCTGCTGATCTTTCGGTTTTCTTCTTTTTCTGGTGCGACGTTTTCGCGTTCGTCGTTTTTCCTTTGGATTTCTTCCACGTGAGGCTTTTGCAAGTGACGGACCTGGTGCGAGAGCAAGAGGCCATCAGCTGCCCTGCCTGAGGACGCCCATTGGCTGTTGGAAAATTTGAAGCAGAAAAGTCCACTGAAGTTTACACAAGTTGGCTTGTTGATGTTTGTTAAATCTGCTTAGATCTGCTTGGATCTGCTTGTCGATGCTTGTCGATGCTTGTCGATGCTTGTCGATGCTTGTCGATGCTTGTCGTTTACCGGGAAGCTTCTTCCGTTTCGCAATGCTGAGCCGTGTCTTCGCCAGGTCCGTGGAGTGGTACACTGCAGGAGCGCTTGCTGCGATGTGGAACCAGCGATTCATTGCACAAACAGAGCGATACGTTGGAGCAGTTTTTGGCTTAAGAATGATGCTTAAGCTGCTTGAGAAGTAAATTAGATGATATTAGATGCTTGAGTAAATTCCGTTTTGGGGGTCAGAAGTGTCCAAAGATCCTCAATGGCTTAACCTACTGGACCCCCCCTAAGGGGGGCAGGGATGTCCAAAGGCAATCTCAGTATCTTGTTTCGCGGTCACATTCGCTCACATCATTTTCGTCTCCTTTGTCAAGGTGGCTCAAAAGTTCTTGGGCGGCAGCGGCCAGAAACTTAGGAGAAAAGATGATGCATTCCGGCTAACAGAATTGGATAACAATGGGGGTGATGAGAACTTGGTTTGAGCTGGGTTGAGGGCTTCATTTTGTGATTGTGGTCTTTTTCATCTTATCCCTGTGTTGTTTTGTTACATTGAAAATGTGTTTGTATATTTTGTTTAGTCCTTTTTTATCTTTGTCTTTTTGGCAGGTGACATGAGCAACTAAACAATCGACCAATAACTCCCCCTGCCATGGCTTGGGGCCCATTGGCAGGGAGGTAGCAATTCATTGAGCCCTTCATGGCAATGCTTGGTCTTTGAATATCTTAGAGCTCATTGATCATCAAATATCTGAGGATATCTTGGAATATCTTAGAGCTTATTGATGTTCATTGATCCTATTTGGCACGGGCTTTGATGGGTTTGAGGCGCCGGAACCCAATTCCAATGGGACGCAAAGCCTGCCGGCGGAGGCTTTTCGTCGTGCAGCTTTCGACTGTGTAGGTAGAATTGTGACCATGGTCTGGGAGACCTAATGCACTCAGCTTGGCTGTTGTGACTGCAACTTTAAAATGCGTTGCTGAGTTGAGTAGATACAACGCCAATAAGCGCGATATCACATATAATATGCCGATCATAGGCCAATCACTTGCTGATAATATGCAAACGCTGTAATATGCCAAAGAATGTGCCAAACATAGGCCAATGATTTGCCAGTAAAATACCAATCACATGCCAATCATGCGCCAATCACTTGCCAATGATAAGAAAACATGCTGCCCTTGGGACTTCCGAATTCTCCAAGTTGAAGAAAGCATCAGGTGCTGAAGCGAGCCACTGCAACACCTAGATCTCCAGGCAGGAACAGTGACGCCCCAGTGACGGCGGTTTTGTCCATGTCCATTGGACTCAGCAACAAAACGGCCAGGCTTAGTCTGACACGATCATCGGTTGTGCCACGGTGACCCTGAAAAAACACCGTTCCCTCTACTCTTGAGTTGTTCACAGGCATGGCCAGAACACGATGGCACATCTGGAAAATGGTCCGACTCGTTTGTAGTTGAAATTTGTCCAAATGTCATTATGCCCACTGTTTGGCGAGAGTTTGAGAGTTTCAATGCATATACGTGCTCATCAGACATTTCACAAAGCGACACACCATGGCACGTTTGGGGTGATGTGAAAAGTCACTGCACGCTATCCAACGGTCCTAAAGCCACGTCGAAGTGCGCAAGGGCGTGAACGTTCATTGTCGATGCCTCGGTTTTTCACAAATGGTAACCTGAACTTTCCGAGTTTGTAAATGAAGTTTCACAAGTGCGGAGGAATCTTATGCAACAACTTCCAGGGGCTTGAAAGGCACTTTTGGGATGCCTCGCCTCGCAGCACATCATCGCTGTCATCTAACATCGAACGCTTCGTCCAACTCCTTGGTCCATGTGAAATCTGAACTCGATGGCTTCTGAGGAGCCAGGTCATCTAGCAGTCTTGATAGGGGCCCTCATCCTTTGGGACCTTCGCAATACCATCACAATCACTGCAATCACGATTTTTGTTAATCATGTTTCATTTATTAATGTTCACTATTCTCCTCTTTCTCCTTTTTCTCCTCTTTCTCCTCTTTCTCCTCTTTCTCCTCTTTCTCATCACCTCTGCCCTGCAACGAGTGTTTCTACAGCCCTGTGTAAGACATGGTTCTACACCACCCTCCCGTTGAAGGATTTTGGTCCGTTGTGACACTGACTGTAGCTCTCGTTTCTTTGTTTTGTAAACTCTCCCCATTCACGTGTTCGGTGCAAGCATTCTTTTTCCATCGGAGTCATTTTACTGTATCAATTTCTATTGTTGGAACGCCTGGATACACCTGTTTCAGATTTCCATGCTCCGTCCCATGCTGTTGCTGCAACTCTGCTCTGTCCACGTTCCAGATTTCGACTCACCAGTTCCACAATTGCAATTCAGGAAGAGGTCAGCAGCCCAGTCAAAGCATTTGGAATGGATTTAGCATAGCGGCCATGCCTTCTGACTGCAGTTTCCTTCATGTCATGAGAGAAACAAAACTAAGATTCACATGAGTTTCTGCATCATCCAACAGTAGGACATTGACGTCAGATGTCTCATGACACTAATAGACAACTGATTTGTCAAGAAAGTCAAGCGTAGGCCTTCTGAAGTGGCAACTTCTTGGATGCCACTCTTTACTCTGCGCCGTCCCTTGCAAGAAGACGAGGCAAGACATGACTTGCCATGCTCGCCATGATTTCTCTTAGCGTGTAAGAGCTAGCCAAGTAGGGTGCGTCCCCATGTCACGTCATGTGCTTGTTTGCCAAGAACTCACGTCAGTGCACAGAAGAGGGATGCCAACAGAATTGTGGGATATTTCGAGCATATCTTTTTGTTTTGATATCACTGTTTTTAAGGCTAAGATTGAAGTGGATGTCAGAACATTCAAAGGCATGGCTTTGAGAATGTGCGGGTTTCAAAAAATGGCCTTCCACTGGCCTTCAGTGTTATTTCAATCATCTTTAATCTGTTTTGATGATTCGTGATAATTAATATCTTTCAACCTGCGTAGCATCACTTGACAAGGCTTTGGAATCTTTTGACTTTTGAGGTCAGAAACTTGAGTCTGTTTGAGCCACGCTTCTTGAGACTCTTTGACCAATTGAAGGCGGGCTGGGAATTCGTGTTCTAGGATATCGCCAGATCTTGGATTGGGGCGCAAACCAAGGCCAGATCAGAGATGTCAGAGATTCAATTAAAGTGATGAAAGTATACTTACAATTCTGGATTGCTAATCAAGTATGTTTGGTCAGGTTGTATATATGTAATTGGAATCTTGTTGGATCTTGTTGGTTTTGTGGAGAAGAGTTCAGCAACAATCTATCATGAATCGTAACTTTCTGCAATCTGGGATAGTCTAGCACTCCAATTTCGGGGTCTAGGAGTATCCAGGAGTCTGAGAACGTCGATCAAAACTTCTGTTTGTTGCAAGCCACCGTAGGGATTCCAAAACTACTTGTGCCCTCCTATCATCCACCTGGGTCCACCTTACATCATCTGACATTATTGCCAGTGACCTAGAAATACCGTGGAAGACCCTAGCAGCCATTCCAAGGTGTCACTAAGAGTGAAAGATCAACTATGATTTGTGGACATGGGTGTGTCCATGGCCGTATTCCCCATCAAGAAAATGGCTTCTTTGATCAGGGGCAGGAAATCACCATAAATCACGTATTTTGAAGTATCTTGGAGTTACCCCTGGACACGTTGGCATCCCAATGATGGTTCGTTGTTGTTGACTTAGCAATTCCTGCGATGGGATGGCGCCGAGGAGGCAGGTCATGCCAAAGCCGGACTACGCATGGCAGTGGTGCCGCGGCGGTGAGGATCCATGATAGCATGATCCAGACATCAAACTGGGGTGTTTTGGAGAACCATCTCAAGTGCTATCAATTGATGTGTTGCTTTTGCATGGCAGAATCATTGGTGGTTTCTGAAGACGAATCCAGGTGAACGACATTGTGATCTACTTTCAGCTGTTTTGTATTCGCAAAATTAGGTGCTTGGTCATCATGAGCCATGGTGCAGAATCGTAGTGGTCCTTTATTATTGGTCAACCCTTAAGTGACTGTGATTCAGTTGTGTCCCAGCTGTGGACAAAAAACATAGTAAGAACGAGGACACAGATGCCTTGTTTCGTCAAAGAAGAACATCATAGTTTACAACTTACAAAGCCCCTGCAAGACTTCTACTGCCTTGATGGTGCTTGTGGCATTTGCATTTCCTTTCAAGCTGTTGTCTTTTTCTGGCAATTCCACAGATGTATTTTAGATCATGATTTTTAGCTTGTGTGACCCGTAGGCAGAACAACTTGGATCAATGAAGCAGGAAGTTTGAACCTCTGCGAGGTTTTCTCGTTACCCTTTCCAAGGCGTACGCGCCTTTGGGGATCGAACGGCCCAAGAACCTTTGGCAAAACGAAGCCCAGAGCTCAGCGGCTCGAAGTGCTTCGGCATCTACGGATGTCTACACGAAATCAGCCAGAGAAGTGGGTACAGGTGAATCTGGGCTACACATTCGCAGTGATCAATAATTGTGTTTATCCTCCTGCGTACATGCATGTTGGTGCCTTGTTTGCTGTATATTCACCTCACTTCCTTCACAATCTCGCTGCCCAACTATAGATTATATATGATTATATGCGACCCACATGCAAATAAACATCCAAGGCCAAATCTCCGCAGAATCCAAATGAGCTTCCACCGTTGGCTGTAGAGGCACGGATTTGTAACTTGACGTGTTCCATGGTTTGTTACAAAAGAAGTGCTGTCCGTATCACCAGGTGGAAGTCATCCTTGACTCCAAAGCCTGTTACCCAGGGCCTTCAGAATACTCTGGTTGAACATGGTTGAAAGCACTGATTTGGCCGCTTGAAAGTAGCAGGTAGGACCAGGGAGGATGTCACGATGTGAAATGTAGTACTCATACAGTAGCATTACTTTTCTACGGCATACTCGTAGCAATTTCATCGACGGTAAAACTCTTTTGTGCTACCTTCACTTCAACGTGTGCAACATGTATGTTTGTGTTTGTCTAAGTCTAGTTCTTCCGCTGCACTGATCTGCACTGTAGGTTCGAGTCGTTGAAGTTCAGAAAATCGTTGAAGGAATGGGTGAGGAGATGCTGCACAGCTGTGGAAACTTCTGAGGAAACCGATTTTTTGAAGCTGTGCAGAGGATATAGTGTCGATATGTATTGATAGTTAAATACCAGTAGTACCCGGGCAAGCCGGGGGCGGAAGTTTCCCAAGGTCAACCACTATAAGATCAAAGAAAACGGTGGCCTATAATTCAGAGGCAAAAGTGCCTATAGTTTGTTGAAATGGTGCTTTCAAAAAATTGTGCTTCCTGTTGCGCGACAAAACCACCACACAAAACCACCAGCACAAAACCAGCAAAACAAGACCACCACACAAAGCCACCAACACAAAACCACCAACGCAAAACCACCAACGCAAAACCATCTGTCACTGTCACGAAGCCAGACTTCCAGCGCCAAAGCGGAAAAGTGCGATTTTGAAGCATTTTGATACGCAAAAGCGCACAGGAAACGAAAGCCAGCGAAAATGCGAGAAATCCAAGCCCCAAAACCAGACTCCCAGCGCCAAAGCGGAAAAAGTGCGATTTTGAAGCGTTTTGATAAGAGAGACTGTACAGAAAACGACAGCCTGCCAAAACGGAGCTTTCGTGCGAGACTTCCTTCAAAACTGGAAGCTGAGATCTTCAAAAGCGACGACAGTCACACAGATCGTTCTCCAAACGAAGCTGTCGTGTGAGACTTCCTCCATTTTTCAACTTGTCAACTTCAAAAAGTGACAACAGTCACAGAGATCGTCTCCGGCACGAAGCTGTCGTGTGAGACTTCCTCCATTTTTCAACTTGTCAACTTCAAAAAGTGACAACAGTCACAGAGATCGTCTCCGGCACGAAGCTGTCGTGTGAGACTTCCTCCATTTTTCAACTTGTCAACTTCAAAAAGTGACAACAGTCACAGAGATCGTCTCCGGCACGAAGCTGTCGTGTGAGACTTCCTCCATTTTTCAACTTGTCAACTTCAAAAAGTGACAACAGTCACAGAGATCGTCTCCGGCACGAAGCTGTCGTGTGAGACTTCCTCCATTTTTCAACTTGCCAACTTCAAAAAGTGACAACAGTCACAGAGATCGTCTCCGGCACGAAGCTGTCGTGTGAGACTTCCTCCATTTTTCAACTTGTCAACTTCAAAAAGTGACGACAGTCACACAGATCGTTCTGAAAACGAAGCTTTCGTGCGAGACTTCCTTCAAAAATGAACGTTGAACATCGATTTTTGACGACAGTTACACGAGACAAGCCCGAGGCAAGCCCGAGGCAAGCCCGGACCCGCCGTTTCGCAGAGCTTACCTTCGACGTCTCAGCAGCGCACTTTCCATTGCAAAACACAGCATTTCGCGAGCCGGCTATCTACCCAAAACGCATGCCATGCGCACGAAGTACCACGCCTGTCACACAAAATGAACATCGAAGATGACGCATGCGCACGAAGTCGCACGCCTGTCACACAAAATGAAGATAACTGAAAGCTGACAGCTTCAAAAGTGACGACAGTCACACAGATCGTTCTGAAAACGAAGCTTTCGTGCGAGACTTCCTTCAAAAATGAACGTTGAACATCGATTTTTGACGACAGTCACACGAGACAAGCCCGAGGCAAGCCCGCGGCAAGCCCGCGGCAAGCCCGGACCCGCCGTTTCGCAGAGCTTACCTTCGACGTCTCAGCAGCGCACTTTCCATTGCAAAACACAGCATTTCGCGAGCCGGCTATCTACCCAAAACGCATGCCATGCGCACGAAGTACCACGCCTGTCACACAAAATGAACATCGAAGATGACGCATGCGCACGAAGTCGCACGCCTGTCACACAAAATGAAGATAACTGAAAGCTGACAGCTTCAAAAGTGACGACAGTCACACAGATCGTTCTCCAAACGAAGCTGTCGTGTGAGACTTCCTCCATTTTTCAACTTGTCAACTTCAAAAAGTGACAACAGTCACAGAGATCGTCTCCGGCACGAAGCTGTCGTGTGAGACTTCCTCCATTTTTCAACTTGTCAACTTCAAAAAGTGACAACAGTCACAGAGATCGTCTCCGGCACGAAGCTGTCGTGTGAGACTTCCTCCATTTTTCAACTTGTCAACTTCAAAAAGTGACAACAGTCACAGAGATCGTCTCCGGCACGAAGCTGTCGTGTGAGACTTCCTCCATTTTTCAACTTGTCAACTTCAAAAAGTGACAACAGTCACAGAGATCGTCTCCGGCACGAAGCTGTCGTGTGAGACTTCCTCCATTTTTCAACTTGTCAACTTCAAAAAGTGACAACAGTCACAGAGATCGTCTCCGGCACGAAGCTGTCGTGTGAGACTTCCTCCATTTTTCAACTTGTCAACTTCAAAAAGTGACAACAGTCACAGAGATCGTCTCCGGCACGAAGCTGTCGTGTGAGACTTCCTCCATTTTTCAACTTGTCAACTTCAAAAAGTGACAACAGTCACAGAGATCGTCTCCGGCACGAAGCTGTCGTGTGAGACTTCCTCCATTTTTCAACTTGTCAACTTCAAAAAGTGACAACAGTCACAGAGATCGTCTCCGGCACGAAGCTGTCGTGTGAGACTTCCTCCATTTTTCAACTTGTCAACTTCAAAAAGTGACGACAGTCACACAGATCGTTCTGAAAACGAAGCTTTCGTGCGAGACTTCCTTCAAAAATGAACGTTGAACATCGATTTTTGACGACAGTCACACGCGCCAAGCCCGAGGCAAGCCCGCCCCCGCCGTTTCGCAGAGCTTACCTTCGACGTCTCAGCAGCGCACTTTCCATTGCAAAACACAGCATTTCGCGAGCCGGCTATCTACCCAAAACGCATGCCATGCGCACGAAGTACCACGCCTGTCACACAAAATGAACATCGAAGATGACGCATGCGCACGAAGTCGCACGCCTGTCACACAAAATGAAGATAACTGAAAGCTGACAGCTTCAAAAGTGACGACAGTCACACAGATCGTTCTGAAAACGAAGCTTTCGTGCGAGACTTCCTTCAAAAATGAACGTTGAACATCGATTTTTGACGACAGTCACACGCGCCAAGCCCGAGGCAAGCCCGCCCCCGCCGTTTCGCAGAGCTTACCTTCGACGTCTCAGCAGCGCACTTTCCATTACAAAACACAGCATTTCGCGAGCCGGCGATCTACCCAAAACGCATGCCATGCGCACGAAGTACCACGCCTGTCACACAAAATGAACATCGAAGATGACGCATGCGCACGAAGTCGCACGCCTGTCACACAAAATGAAGATAACTGAAAGCTGACAGCTTCAAAAGTGACGACAGTCACACAGATCGTTCTCCAAACGAAGCTGTCGTGTGAGACTTCCTCCATTTTTCAACTTGTCAACTTCAAAAAGTGACAACAGTCACAGAGATCGTCTCCGGCACGAAGCTGTCGTGTGAGACTTCCTCCATTTTTCAACTTGTCAACTTCAAAAAGTGACAACAGTCACAGAGATCGTCTCCGGCACGAAGCTGTCGTGTGAGACTTCCTCCATTTTTCAACTTGTCAACTTCAAAAAGTGACAACAGTCACAGAGATCGTCTCCGGCACGAAGCTGTCGTGTGAGACTTCCTCCATTTTTCAACTTGTCAACTTCAAAAAGTGACAACAGTCACAGAGATCGTCTCCGGCACGAAGCTGTCGTGTGAGACTTCCTCCATTTTTCAACTTGTCAACTTCAAAAAGTGACAACAGTCACAGAGATCGTCTCCGGCACGAAGCTGTCGTGTGAGACTTCCTCCATTTTTCAACTTGTCAACTTCAAAAAGTGACAACAGTCACAGAGATCGTCTCCGGCACGAAGCTGTCGTGTGAGACTTCCTCCATTTTTCAACTTGTCAACTTCAAAAAGTGACAACAGTCACAGAGATCGTCTCCGGCACGAAGCTGTCGTGTGAGACTTCCTCCATTTTTCAACTTGTCAACTTCAAAAAGTGACAACAGTCACAGAGATCGTCTCCGGCACGAAGCTGTCGTGTGAGACTTCCTCCATTTTTCAACTTGTCAACTTCAAAAAGTGACGACAGTCACACAGATCGTTCTGAAAACGAAGCTTTCGTGCGAGACTTCCTTCAAAAATGAACGTTGAACATCGATTTTTGACGACAGTCACACGCGCCAAGCCCGAGGCAAGCCCGCCCCCGCCGTTTCGCAGAGCTTACCTTCGACGTCTCAGCAGCGCACTTTCCATTGCAAAACACAGCATTTCGCGAGCCGGCTATCTACCCAAAACGCATGCCATGCGCACGAAGTACCACGCCTGTCACACAAAATGAACATCGAAGATGACGCATGCGCACGAAGTCGCACGCCTGTCACACAAAATGAAGATAACTGAAAGCTGACAGCTTCAAAAGTGACGACAGTCACACAGATCGTTCTGAAAACGAAGCTTTCGTGCGAGACTTCCTTCAAAAATGAACGTTGAACATCGATTTTTGACGACAGTCACACGCGCCAAGCCCGAGGCAAGCCCGCCCCCGCCGTTTCGCAGAGCTTACCTTCGACGTCTCAGCAGCGCACTTTCCATTACAAAACACAGCATTTCGCGAGCCGGCGATCTACCCAAAACGCATGCCATGCGCACGAAGTACCACGCCTGTCACACAAAATGAACATCGAAGATGACGCATGCGCACGAAGTCGCACGCCTGTCACACAAAATGAAGATAACTGAAAGCTGACAGCTTCAAAAGTGACGACAGTCACACAGATCGTTCTCCAAACGAAGCTGTCGTGTGAGACTTCCTCCATTTTTCAACTTGTCAACTTCAAAAAGTGACAACAGTCACAGAGATCGTCTCCGGCACGAAGCTGTCGTGTGAGACTTCCTCCATTTTTCAACTTGTCAACTTCAAAAAGTGACAACAGTCACAGAGATCGTCTCCGGCACGAAGCTGTCGTGTGAGACTTCCTCCATTTTTCAACTTGTCAACTTCAAAAAGTGACAACAGTCACAGAGATCGTCTCCGGCACGAAGCTGTCGTGTGAGACTTCCTCCATTTTTCAACTTGTCAACTTCAAAAAGTGACAACAGTCACAGAGATCGTCTCCGGCACGAAGCTGTCGTGTGAGACTTCCTCCATTTTTCAACTTGTCAACTTCAAAAAGTGACAACAGTCACAGAGATCGTCTCCGGCACGAAGCTGTCGTGTGAGACTTCCTCCATTTTTCAACTTGTCAACTTCAAAAAGTGACAACAGTCACAGAGATCGTCTCCGGCACGAAGCTGTCGTGTGAGACTTCCTCCATTTTTCAACTTGTCAACTTCAAAAAGTGACAACAGTCACAGAGATCGTCTCCGGCACGAAGCTGTCGTGTGAGACTTCCTCCATTTTTCAACTTGTCAACTTCAAAAAGTGACAACAGTCACAGAGATCGTCTCCGGCACGAAGCTGTCGTGTGAGACTTCCTCCATTTTTCAACTTGTCAACTTCAAAAAGTGACGACAGTCACACAGATCGTTCTGAAAACGAAGCTTTCGTGCGAGACTTCCTTCAAAAATGAACGTTGAACATCGATTTTTGACGACAGTCACACGCGCCAAGCCCGAGGCAAGCCCGCCCCCGCCGTTTCGCAGAGCTTACCTTCGACGTCTCAGCAGCGCACTTTCCATTGCAAAACACAGCATTTCGCGAGCCGGCTATCTACCCAAAACGCATGCCATGCGCACGAAGTACCACGCCTGTCACACAAAATGAACATCGAAGATGACGCATGCGCACGAAGTCGCACGCCTGTCACACAAAATGAAGATAACTGAAAGCTGACAGCTTCAAAAGTGACGACAGTCACACAGATCGTTCTGAAAACGAAGCTTTCGTGCGAGACTTCCTTCAAAAATGAACGTTGAACATCGATTTTTGACGACAGTCACACGCGCCAAGCCCGAGGCAAGCCCGCCCCCGCCGTTTCGCAGAGCTTACCTTCGACGTCTCAGCAGCGCACTTTCCATTACAAAACACAGCATTTCGCGAGCCGGCGATCTACCCAAAACGCATGCCATGCGCACGAAGTACCACGCCTGTCACACAAAATGAACATCGAAGATGACGCATGCGCACGAAGTCGCACGCCTGTCACACAAAATGAAGATAACTGAAAGCTGACAGCTTCAAAAGTGACGACAGTCACACAGATCGTTCTCCAAACGAAGCTGTCGTGTGAGACTTCCTCCATTTTTCAACTTGTCAACTTCAAAAAGTGACAACAGTCACAGCTCTGGACATCTCTTGCTTCAGACATCTCTTGCTCTAGACATCTCTTGCTTCAGACATCTCTTGCTCTAGACATCTCTTGCTTCAGACATCTCTTGCTCTAGACATCTCTTGCTTCAGACATCTCTTGCTCTAGACATCTCTTGCTTCAGACATCTCTTGCTCTAAACATCTCTTGCTCTAAACATCTCTTGCCCTTCACATCTGTTGCAGTAGTCATTGTAGTTGTTCGTAACACGGAAGTATGCTTCCAAACTTCCTTTGACTATAGACTATGAGTATATCTATCAGTTAGATGATTAGATGTAGACGCTGAGCCGTAGGATGGACGCGATCTCAATCTCGACTGTCAGTCACCAGTCGGCTGAACGTTGGAAGCAATGGTTAGAGGGAACCCCTGGGAACCCTCTGAAGTCTTTTCCAGATTTTTCCCATCCTACCCTAGGCAATCAAATGCAACCCCCGCCAACAGCAGCAGCAGCACCACCACCACCACCAATCAGGACGACACTTGCGACCGCAAGGAGGACTGCGACAAGAATGGCAACGACAATGCCAATGGTTGTAACAATGACAACGACAACGACCACAGCAAACAAAACGTCAACGACGCAGATTAATCACTCAAGTAAGCAACAAGTGAAACCAAAGGATAGAAAACAACAAAAGCTCGAGGATCAAGAGTAAGCGACCCACAGACCGCGCAACTGACCAATTCACAACAACCAAACGAGACAACGAATCAACAAAGCAACACCAGCAACGGGAGCAACACGCAAAGAAAGCATCCGCACCCAGACCTCACTGACTCATCTTGGAAAGCCCCTGCACGCTATGTAAGAGGTTTCAGGTCCATCCGGACTCTGAAATAAGATTTTCCAGTGGACTACTGCCACGGTTGCAGCTTTGTCTTTTAAACAAGAACTGACAGAATGTGGTTTTGTTGGTTTTGTTTGTTTTGTATTTTCGTTCTCTTTGCAGGCTAGACAAAACCCGCGCTACAGGTCCATCTCATGGCGATGTTTTGAATCAGCAGCAACCCAGTGAGTTGTGTGTGCCATGTCCCTTCCGCAGCCGCCTCATTACCTCAGCACTGCTTTGGTGGACCTCATTCCGTCGTTTGCATTACTAGTCATGAAGTTGGTTTGCTTGATGTTCGTGATTGCCGCTGGCATGCGAAGCGACCAGCACAAGGCTGGTGCTCATGATCCAAGATGGTCTTAAACTTTGTACCCGTTCGTTGTTTGAATTTATTTGAGAATATGTGAGACATATTTAGTCGAAGATTGTGATGCCTCTGTTTAACAACATGTTTCCAGCAAGTCCTTTCGAATGAGTTCCAGAGTCAGAAAAGTTAACCTTTAGATGACATTACTGGGGTTCGCAAGTTCTGCGGAAGAGAAATCTATGATACTGTGCATATCATCATATTAAAAGCTATGCATCACATGATTTCCATATATTTCCATGTATTTCGATCCCTCAAAATCCTCAAATTTGCTAATGCTTTCAATTGCTGTAGGCCGAAGAGTCCATGATCAAGGAGAGTATGACCGCGTCAAGTGCACACAGTGAGCAATCCGAGCTCCACAGTTCCCTTGGTAGCAAATCGCATGGCAAGGAAGTCAAGGAAGTCAAGGAAGCCAAGGAAGCCAAGGAAGCCAAGGAAGCGAAGGGCCAAACGTCAAGCAAGGACGTCAAAAACATGGGCTTGCCTGTGCCCAACGTCGGCGACATCATCAAGCAGGCCAAAAACATAGCCCAGACTTCTATCGATTCAGTCAAGACGATTCTGATCACAGGCTACAAAGGCAAGAGCTGTCCAAGAGAGTTTCCAACCATTCCAGACGGTTACGAGTACGGTGTGGGCTGCGGACTGAAAGAGGTTGGATGCACATGCCCAAGTTTTCTCGATGTTTGTGCCACATCTCCAAGAATGGGGAAGGCGGAGGACTTTGAGAACATGCTCGTCAGACTTGCAGTTCAACAGCTTGGATACTGTCGTACAGGCCAGAATCAAAAGACTGCTGAAAGGCGTTTATCAAACAGCCGGCTATAAGAATAATACAAATGTGAGCAGATCGAAGAAAGGCCATTCAAGATTTTGCTGTAGATGAGATGTTATGCAATCATTGTTCGATCCTTGTATTCCCCGGATTCAAAGTTGAAGTTCGAATTGCAGTTCAGTTGTAGAAACTCCCTACTCTGGGAGACAGAAGCAACACACTCATGCAACACGACTGAGTCTTTTTGGCGTTGATTTGAGCCAAACACGCGCACTTCCATAAGGCTGTGAACTTGTAGTATAAGTAAGTTTAACATGGTATTCCCAGTGAATCACAAACTGAAATTATCTATGTGGAGATGGATGGTAGTAATGGGGTTCTCAGCTCAGCCCCTTACGTCCAGATCACAAAAGGTAGCCTAAGCTAGTCTGAGCTATTGAAGTTGCATTTTTCGGAGGACTCCATGGAAACTTGACATTTGGGGTCCCCTTCTCTACCGAGAAATTCTTGGAGTGCTTGTGTGCTCCAGGAGCTCATTTGAAACCTTGGAACATAGGCGTCATAGGCAAACCATTCTTTGCAAAGAGAATGATTTTTATGAATTGGTTCTCTATGCGTTTCGTCTCTATATCTAGTATTGTTTTCAAAAATCTGAGCATCTTACGCTCTCACAGATGCCTGTCTTGTAAATGCCACATGTCCATCATGTTCCAAGAAAATCGGAAACAGACAACAGGTACAAACCCTATCTGAAAGTTGACAATGCATGAGGGTTCCAATGTCCCTACAGGATGTTGTCATGCCGATTCTAGACTTATGCGGCTATGTTGGTTCAAAAAACCGACGCATCACTAATATCCAAGAACCTGATTACTTGACTGGAGCCTACGTTCCTTCCATTGGCCTGCTGAACAATGCTGAGCATAGAGTAAAGCCTACGAAAGGAGTATGAATTCTCTTGAGAATTCAGCATGAACACGTATGCAACTTCTGCACACTTGCACTTGACGGGACCCAGCTTGGGATCAAAGCTCTTGTGGAAAACAAAACCTGATGGCAACTTACCTTGCTATCGGTAGTGATGTGCCCTTTCGGAACTCCTTGAGCCTTCAAGATTTCCACGAAGGCACCCAAAAGCATCATGACGACCTGGATTTCAGGCAGCAAATCCTGTGTAACAAACAACCCTAGGCTCATCTCCTTTGCTTGAAACTTTGTGAAGTATGGAGTTTGAACCCCATGTAAATTTGGATGCATGTGTAGTCTTTCGACCGTAGCTCCGACTCAATATTGGTGTTCCTGTGAATGTTGCTTCCCAAAGCGTGCAAAGGATCTGTTGACGTTATATATATATATATATATACAAATTGACTATTTGTTTACGAGTTAACATCTCAGTATGAACGTTTCTCCACAATTCAAGGGGTTCTCACACTTGGAAGCTGCAGGTGCCTGGGTCTTCATTCTATCCGCCGTGCTGGTTCTGGTAGCTCTTGGTGGTATTGGCTACTTCGTCTACAAGAAGCGATAGAAGAGAAGCTGAGCGCAAGCCGCAGACAGCTGATGGCAGACGAAAAAAAGGTTTGCAAAGGGCCACATTGTGCTGACAATATCGAACTGAGAATGTTGCTTGGCTTTCGTTCTTCCTGTGTTACTCTTCATTTCTCTAGCTTGTGTTTTTGTTCGGGGCCTGGAAGAGACATGAAGAGAGACCCCACGGCAGGACCAACGGCGCCGTTGGAGGCTGGAGGTCAGAGGCCGGGCGAAGTGGTGAAGGTGGTGCCTGAGACGGGGAAGCGCTCCTGTGGTTCTGCACAAGTAGGTGTGTGTTTCTGGGGGCAAAAGATGATATGTACTTGTATTTATATGATTCTTTATGATTCTATATATGATTCTATATATGATTCTATATATGATTCTATATATGATTCTATATATGATTCTATATATGATTCTATATGATTCTATATATGATTCTATATATGATTCTATATATGATTCTATATATGATTCTATATGATTCTATATATGATTCTATATGATTCTACATGATTCCATATGATTCCATATGTATCTAGTCTATGTGGCAAATGCCGGCTGTGCCCGGAGTGGCAAGAGCTTCCTGGAAGTCAATCCTTCCAGATGCTCAAATTCGTGGGGAGGCCTGTGGCTGTTCAACGTTTTCATTACATCCAAAACAAAACCCTAAACCACAAATCACTGCATACAGTCGGTGTTTTCGTAACTGATAATATGTTGACTTTTGCTATATGAACATATTGATGATGATGATGATGATGATGATGATGATGATGATGATGATGATGATGATGATGATGATGATGATGATGATGATGACGACC
>VSDK01005341.1:158591-169436 GCA_009767595.1 Symbiodinium kawagutii | reverse complement strand
CACGACGACGAAGACGACGATGACGACGACGACGATGATGATGATGATGATGATGATGATGATGATGATGATTATGATTATGATTATGATGAGGAGGAGGATGATGAGGATCAGGATGATCATGATGATGATGATGAATATGATGAATACAATGATGACGAGGACAATGATGATGATGATGATGATGATGATGATGAGGAGGACGACGATGACGATGACGATGACGATGACGATGACGATGATGATGACGATGATGATGATGATGATGATGAAGAAGATGAAGATGGTGATGGCGATTTTGTTTTGGAATACCGTCTCGATGAGTCTCGTTGGAACATCAAGCATTGTCGCAAGACCGTCAGTTTTGTACAATTTTCACTTGCAAATGTGCTTGGTGCTACAGGAACGTGCAATTTTGGTTGATCACTGGTGACTCCGCACCCGCTGCTTTGCCAAGCCTGGTTTTTCGATCATCCCCGAGCACAAAACAACAAAAAAAACACAGCATCTTGGGCGGTTTCAGCAACACACGCGCGTCTCTTCTGTCCCATCTCGCAGGCCACCTGCTGCAACTTTCCATGTGTCGGACGTTTGACTTCCAAATTTCCTTCGACAAGGATGCAATACAAGGAGTACATTGAGTACATGGGTGATGTGAGAAGATGTGAGAAGCATATGGAAAGCACAGAGGTATCACAGAGGTATCGTGTTATTTTTGGAATTGTGTACGTGAAATAGAAAGTGTAGGTATCGTGGAAGTACACCTTGTACTATAGGTGTAGTCAAGAGAGTAAACTGGTTGCCTGTGGTACTTGGTGGAGACTAGACGGAGTCCATCGCCCACTGACGGAGTCCATACACCCGTGAGTCAATCAACCTCCACGTCGGAGCCCATCAACCCTCCACGTCGGAGTCCATACACCCGTGGGTCCTCAACAAACCCCAAGACACCCGAGACTCCAAGTCCAACAAACCCCAAAGCATCCAAAACCAACAAACTGTAAGGTTTCAAGACTCCAAAGACTCCCAACACTCCAAGGCTCAACAATCAGAAAGAAGTTGAGAGAGAGAGAGAGACACAGAAAAAACCACATAGGAAGATTTAGAGAGATAGAGGAAGAAGTTGAGAGAGAGAGAGGGGCAAAGAGAGATAGAAACAAAAGGATTGAAGTATAGAGAAAGAAGTTCAGAAAAGTAAAGAGAGAAAGAAAGATAGGAAGAGATAGAGAGATAGAGAAAGAAGTTGAGATAGAAAGAGAGAACAATAGATAGGAATAGATAGAGAGATAGAAAACGGAAGTTGAGATAGCGACCGAGAAAGATAGATAGGAAGAAATAGAGAGATAGAAAGAAGTTGAGGTAGAGAGAAAGAAAAAGAGAGCGGGGCGCCATGGGGGGTGGAGTGGTGACAGATTTGCTTTTGCGATGTTTTCTCATTCTGAAGCAGGTTGCAGATGGAGGATTAAGATGTGCATTGGTCAGACAGTGTAATTGTATACCTAGTTATGAAACAGCTGCTGGGGCTAAGATGCCATGTTTCCCCTAATATTCCTATGGTGTCCACCTATGCAGTGTCTGCGTCTTTTCCATCCTACTCATGTGCTTACACCCCCAAAAAAGTCCGTGGATTTTGCATGCCTATGTCTATATACACTTTTTTGGTGGATGACCCCTTGTTGCTTCAATGTTATTGCTACATTCTATTCTAGTGATCTGCGGCCAACCCAGAAAAATGATTGTGGTTGCCGGTGCTATTCTTGCCATCCCCCGTCTTGGTGTTTGCAACTTCAAATACGATTGGTGTTTGCACATGTTTGCATGCAAATGCATGCAATATGAAGTATAAAGCTCAAGAACTGAAATGAAGATGTGGTTGTGAGATTTTGTGAGTGAGACTCACGGACTTTGAGGGTCCCCTACCACGAAGAAAATGTAGACAGTCCTGGGATGAGCTCCCAGCTGGTTTCGTAGAAACATGGAAGATCTTCGAAGATCTTTGAAGATCTTTGAAGATCTTTGAAGATCTTTGAAGCATGAAGGACTTGTAAGGACTTGTAAGGACTTGTAAGGACTTGTAAGGACTTGTAAGGACTTGGTTGCTGTTTCCAGGTACTTCTGAAGTACTCACCACGGCCAATTGCAGCCTTTTTTCCGATGAGTTCGCTTCCCAGACTGTACCTCTTGAGCTTCACCATGAAGGGTTGCAACGAGTCAGCACAGCTCAACTCTGGCTTGTACATGACGTATCTTGGAACGGAGACTACTTCAATGTATAGTGCCGTACACAGTCGAGCAGTAGATTGTCGGCAGTATTTTTTCTTGCCACAAGAATCGAAAGGTTGAGCTCCAAAACAATGTGTAGTCACAGTTTGTCGGCGCTACAGAAGGTCTCCATGGTCTCCATCAAGTTGGTGATTCCTTAGTGATCTTTCCTTACTGGACTGACAACTTGCATCAATTTGCTGGATCAATGGTCCAGGTTTGGCGCTCTTTGGGCAGTGCCAGGAGGGCGCTGAATGGATGCGATTGACATCTGCATGAGTTGCTTGAAACAATTGCAACATTAACATTAACCATGCTGTGATTACTCAAAAGCACCATCTCAATGACAGGAGAGCAGCAGACAACGACATCCACTGAGGCTGGGCAGGTGGTTTGGGTGGATATCGATTGCATGTGCGCAGGACTGAAATCCTAAGGCGCGTTATTTTGATTCTAGCGCGGGGCCACATGGGCCATTTCTGGACGAGCAGTTGGCAAAAGCAAAGTGCACAATCCAACGCCAGAAATTGATACAACCACTGTCGGGTCGTTGCGATGTTACCATGGAAAATAAGTGGCATCCCATGGCAAAAGCTAAATTTGCAGGTTGCCGGAGTCGCTAAAATCATTGCTTCCAACATGTTTTCCAACAGGGAATGTGAAGGTGATGTTTCGCGCGAAAACAGATGTCAGATCCAGGTGTTCTCAGAATTCCATCGTTATTGTCTCGCACCTTCCCACTACAGTGCTTGCAATCTACGGCCGGGCCTAGAGTACAGCGTAGCTAGTGAAGTTCACGCAAGTTCCATGAAAATGTTGTCATTACTCCATGTAGAGCTTGCCTGGTCGAGGAATTTTATTAGGCCGGCGGGCCGGCAGAAGCACTTATTTGTGTAAAGTTTTGTTTTGGGGTTTGTGTCCAGAGGTGACCAACAGATAAGGAGCTTCTGGGATTCGAAAAGCAACATCCTCACTAGGGACTGTCTTTCGGGGGGGTTGCAAAGACTTCATAGAGAACAAGGAGAAGCTCGTCTTATGAAGCTTGCAAAGATTCTGGTGTTTGCTGAATTTGCGTCAACAATTGTTTGAGACGGATATTGCACAGTGGAAGCGAAAGGCTGCTACACATGCGTCGCGTACACGCTGCGTCGCAGTCGTGCGATACCCAGCTGCTAAGAACCATCAAACATGAAATATGATGAAAAGAGAAAACAGTCGTGAAATGCATTGAAATACCATTGATCAAACCATGGGTTCAGCTTATCGGCCTAAAAATTCGAGGGGCACTGTTCGTTGATTGCTAAGTTCACAGCTCGCTTTGAACGTGAGTTTGCTGATCATGGGCTCAGGTTGGTTTGATGCATGTGAACAGTCTCAAACTCAGATTGTGATGGTACGGGAATGCACGTAGCACTCCCGAATCTAGTGAATCTAGTGAATCTAGTGAATCTAGGTTCCTTTGTGCATGAAGGATTGAGTCATTCACTAGGTCCAAAGATGATACCGATGTTTCATCGATGCGACAGCACGAAACGATAAATGGCAAAGCTATGCAAACCTGTCGTTTCAGGATTGTTTTATGTGCTGCATCTTAAGCTGAAGGCATGCTGGAGCAGCTTCAAGTTGAACTTGAGGGCAGACTTGGCCGCTTGAAACCAATGCAGAGCGGTGACAAAAATTGGCAGCTCTGTGGGGGACGCTGTGCAGATGTGCGGGTGCGGAAGCGTGTGGCTGCATCATGCAGGCAGCCTTTGAAAAATGCACCAGGCAGCCTTTGACTTGTGAGTGGAAATACTTGTGATGCACAGCCCCACTCCAGTGCCACTCCAGATACTTTGTGATACTTCAATCTCAAGTCAAACGCGCCCACAAAATGCCTACCTGGATCAATGATCATCACTGCATGGCTTTTGCAGATAACTTTTTTACACTCTCTGCATGTCGGCATTCTTCGGTCCGAACTTCCAGCATGATGCAGCTTGTTTGGCCCTGCAAAAAATGCAAGCAATGCATCTGGAAATCACCTGCGGCAAGACTGCAAATAGAATTCCTGGTGCCAGGGCTTCATTTATCACATAGCTCACGTGATTGATTTGTCAAACTCATACTTGATCAGAGTCATGTTCTGCGTTGTAAGATCTCACTGGCAATCGCAGTGCCTTCTCTTCACCATGAATTTCCGGGAAGACGATACTTAGGCAAGGCCCTACAGTACTTGTTGGATCTTGTTGGATGTTGGACCTGACCATGATTCCCAATAGCAGGCTTCACGGAGTTGACGGGGTCAATCCTTTGATCATCCAACAGGGGTTTTGCGCAACCGATGACGCCGGCGACTGCTTACAAATGATAAATTTACACGGTGTGCCAGTTTGATTTGCCACAGACAAAGAGATGCTTATAGCAAAATACTTGATGTTTACATCAGTGTGCCCAAATGGGTTGCTATGGCATATGCCAAAAACTGTTACATATCTCTTGCGCCCACTACTATTGGATGATGACTTTCTAGGAACGGAGTGACTTGTTCATGATCGCATGTGAACATGCGACTTTGCACGGACAGAATCATCCATGCTTCTTGTTTGGGACGAACAGAGAAGCCCGGCTTTGAAGACCATCTTTGGGACCTTGTAGAGAGGAGGAACCGGCCGACAGTACCAGATTTTTGGCGGAGCTGTGATGTTTAAGCTGCTCATTTAAGAGCTGGGAACCAGGTCTTCTGAATCTTGGAAACCTTCCAAAGGAATCCTGGACCCAAACTATTACCCTTGGCGAAGACACACCCAGTGTCGTTGAAATCCTCCAGCCCAAGTCTCACCACAGAATTGTCCCTAGAGGGAAACAAGTTCTTTTTACCCTTCACACATTTTCACACTTCGCCAAGCGACTTGAAAAAGACCTCCACACGCGAACAACGACGTAACGTCCCTTTCGCATCTACAGAAGAACCTGCTTGTCCGTGTTTTTCACACCCAAGGTTACCATCCCAATCCTCACAGGCTCTCACTTCATTGGATTCCTTCCATTTCCTTCTCCCCTTTCAACTTAAAAAGATCCCGCATTTCTACAACTGCCGGTTCCGGTCAGTTCCGAACCCAATCAAGATTGAGGCGCCAAGAGCACCCAGTGCTTCCTCACAGCCGAACGACTTTTGAACAGTTCGTCCACTTGAATACAGACTGACTTACATACGCACATACACAAATATACACATAGCACATAGCATGTTCACAGACATAGCATGCACATGCATGTGTCAATTTTCCTGGTGTGCGTGTATGTCCGCACATGTCCGCTGTCAAATCTGCTTGTTGTCACAAACTTTGTCAGCTTCAGGTCTGCTGGCGCTCTGTTCAACGGCGGTGACAGGCATGGGTTTCACACGTTGCAAAGCTGAACCCAGCAGGGAAGGTGTGATTTACTGTTACTTCAGCCAGCCAAATGCACGGCACAATGACAATGGAAGACCTTGCAAGCAATGCCGACTTTGGAAACAGGCTTGGGGTGAAGTCTTCAAAATTCAAAGTAGGAACAAAATTTAGATCACTTCCATCGTTTTGCAACTGGCCAAGCCACATGCGTTTTTTGTCCTCAAGTGTCGGACTGACTGGGAACACATCAACAACCACCTTAAGATGAACTGAAGTGACCAACATGTGCAAGAACATCCTGACATATTGGATGATGGATGATGATGGTACTTTGGAGTGCATTTTGAATTGATCTTGTTTCAATTCGGTCAGTGTGGAATAGAAGCGCAATCTTTTGGTTGATCCACTGCAGGAGCCTTGAGTGAATTGACAAGTTGCAGGACAGATCTGTTTTGCGTTGAAAACTCTTGACTGTGTGCCTCACATGTGAACTGTGGCCGTAGCCAAAGTGAATGTCTAAGAAAGTACAGTTTGGCGAATTCAGACAAAATATGGGACTCGTAGAATCGTGTCACCCCTTGTCATCTAATCGACCCAGCAAATTGTGCTTGCCCTGTCCCTTCCGCAGCCGCGTGATTACCTCAGCACTGCTTTGGTGGAGCTCATGCCGTTGTTTGCATTACAAGTCATGAAGTTGGTTTGCTTGATGTTCGTGATTGCCGCTGGCAGACGGAGCGACCAGCACAAGGCTGGAGTTGCCTGCCTATTCTCGGTGTTCGATGTTTTGGAATGTGCATTTTTTGATAAAGTCATTTGAATGTTCCTGACGTTCCTGCCTCCGACCTATCAGTTTAAAAGCATGGCAGAAACTTTGAAAAAGGACAACCATTACGACGAAAATGAAAATCAGATGCAAGTATTGAAGTCATGAGGGGCTAAATGTGACATGATGGCGAACACCCCCTGCATATGCTCGACTGAAGAAAAGGTGCACGATTGCATCTATACACAGACCTGTCATGACCTGTCAATCTATCCATCATTCTCGATGCCAGCTTGGTTTTGTGAAATTGTTTTTTGTTTCCAGACGTTTGTCTACTTATTTCTTTGTTTGTCTATGTATGATGTATCTACATGCATCATGCATTTGTGATGCTATGTCTATTCATTGATTTCATTGGCCCGCGCACAGCAGCCAGCTTGCACCGTGGGAAACACAACAACAGAACCGGCAGTACATAGTAGGAATACAAGGAGGGGTCTCCAAGCAAAAGTAGACTGATCGCCTTGCAATCTTCATATCATACTGGACATAGTAGAATAGAGGTGTGTATATATTTTTTTTATTCATACATATATATATATATATATATATAAATCTATATATATATATATATATAGATTTATATATATATACATATTAATATATCTATATTTATAGATATAAATCTATATATATATATACATATTAATATATCTATATATATAAATATTAATATATGTATATATATATATATATTTATATATATATAGATATAAATAAATATATATATATACATATTTATATATCTATATATATATATATATATATAGATTTATATATATATATATAAATATACATATTGCTTTTCACAGAGAACTTGAAACGGCACCCGAACCAGATTTGCTTCGTGTGATTTGTGGGTCCAAAAGGAAGTAACGTCAGGACACGATTGTATGATTGTTTGCCACGATGACGGGCTCCTTCAACCCCTACGAGGACAATTCGGGCCCACAAAAACGATGCAGAATTTCATGTCACTCTGAATCCTCCAGTTTGTCCGCTTTAGAGCCTTTGAAAACCTCTCTTGAGCTCATGTTTGCTCAAATCTACACCACTCTGAGCCCACGTTGGCGCCATGTTGGGTCAAGGTTGGACCAAACCGAAGCTATCAACCCCCCAACCACCGTTCACATGCCACTGCACTTTTGCCCTCCTTACACTTCGCTTGTTTTGCAAAAACGCTGAAGCAGCACGGTTCTAGACAAGCAAAGGGGAGTTGACCCCCATGCTGGTCCATGTTGAGATGTTGCCCGTGTCTCTCCAGTTCTCATCAGTTCTCTCCATTTTTTGCATCTGCGCAGCATTTCGGTCAGATGTTCCTCCCAGGCGGTATCTTTGGTGGTGTTGTTAAACCACGATGCAAAGCTTCATGAGACGCCCATCTTAGACGGACTTCATACGCGCAGACAACAACTGAGATCTCCGACCAACGCCAGTGTGCTGCTGCCGGTGTTGCCCAGAGATGCCATACTCTGGCCATACGATGCCACGGTTGAATTTGCTGCCAAAAGAATGCGTGCTTGAAACTCGTCTTGGTGAAGCTTCCCGTGGGGTAATTCTTAAGATCTGTGTCTGGTAATGCTTACCGTTTTAGATGCTTGATGATGCTTGTGTTGATGTTTGTCCAGCCATTGGTTTTTCGATTGTGCCCAGTATCTGGCTTGCTGATTTTCATTGATGTTCCATTTCTTTGCCCATTTTCCTCCTATCTTTCTAGGTACCTACGTACTTATATCATCCATCTCCTTCTTGTTTTTATGGGCCTAGCTATACATTTATCGATCCGTTTATCTATTTACGTATTCTGGGTTTGTCTATCTGTCTATCCCATCAAACCTATCCCTCCTCTTAATCTATCATAAGTTGTTTCCCTTTTTTTCGCTTTTTTCCGTGTCCCTTCTATCTGCCTCATCTGATAGTTTGTTCATGCGTCCATCACCGTGCACCTAGCCAAAACGCCACCAAAGCTCCCTGGTCAAAACAGAGCCAAACACCGCAAATGCTTGGAGGGCTGGGGTTATTGCTGGAAGAACAAAAAGGATTGACATCTCCAAGTGAATAATCCCTCTTGTCTCCAAAAAAAGCACGGCGCCACAGCAAGACACAACTGACTTTTCCCAGGGCTAAGGATGTTGCAACACCCAAGCAGAGTTGCGCACGGAATATAAAAGTGGTCTGCACCTCGGTGCCACAATTTGTGACACACCTTGAGCGCATCTGGAAAGTCGTCTCATTTGAAAACAAGATGGCCTCATTTCAGCTAATCTTCAGCTCATCTTTCTCATTTTGATAGCTCAAGTCTGAGAAAATGCTGCTAGCACCAGTGTTTTGTGTTTTTTGTGGGGCACAGGGGCCATAGTGTCGTGCACTTCTAGTTCGCGTCCTGCAGGGATGACCCAACAACCACTGGTAGACCAACTCAAAACATGCAAAAACTTTGCCAGCACTCTTCATGTGTTTTCATTATTTCATTTGTTTCATCTTCATCTTGTTCTTACTCCCTGACACGAGCGCATTGAACAAAGCTACATACACTGTCTACTCTCTTGATATGCAGTTTGGAATTCAGGTACGACTTTGTATATGTCATATGAATTTATATGATTTCATTTGGTATTGAATGATCAATGTCTGATTTCAACAACGTTTCTCCGAGCTTCGAGTTGAAAACAGAACGAGGCCGAAGAATCCATGAAGGTGTCCAGCGATTCGAGTGCGACCAGTGGGATCCATGCGAAATCCGCAGAGTCAGAAGCCAGGCAGCTTTCCAGCGACATACCGCCGGTGGATTTTGGCGTCTTCGCGAAGCAGGCGCAAACTGTGGCTCAGACGGCCATCAATGTGGTCAAAAGGACACTGGGCAGTGATGTCAAAGGTGGCACGTGTCCTCGGGAGTTTCCAACGATTCCCGATGGCTACGACTACGGTGTGGGCTGTGCACTGAAAGACCTTTCCTGCTCATGTCCAAGTTTTCTTGATGTTTGTGCCACGTCTCCAAGAACGGGGAAGGTGGAGGACTTCAAGGATTGGATGATCAGGCTCTCTGTTGCCCAGCTTGGATATTGTCGTACAGGCCAGGCTTCAGAATTGATCTGACAAGAGCTGCCTAGACAGATTGAGCTATCCACCACAAAACAATATATAATTGGTAAGATCAAAAAGATATTGGTATCAAGCCATGCTGCTGTCTTGTTCAGAATGATCTGCACATCTCTACATGTTCAACCAAGCTTGAAATTGCTTCGAGCAAGTGCATGAATCAGTCGCAGAAACTTTCGACGCCTCACGCACGACATGCACCATGCGACACTTTGGTACTGGCATACCTTTGAGATCCTTTGAGTTGGAGCACATGTTTAGCGCATGTTGTGCCCGTCTTGAGCGCATCTTGGGCAACCCATGTTCAGCACATGGATCCATGCTGGGCCTTCATTGGTTGCCTAGGAGTTTTTCACCACCCCTCATTTGCAACCACTTCTTACACTTTGGAAATCATTTCAGGGCACATTTGTCACCAATACTATGAAGTATGAGTGTTTGTCGGGAAAGGTATAGATCCTTCAAAGGGTGCCAAGACCATGGCCACTTTTTTTGGACAAATCTAAAGTTCCCTTTAACAGTAATTATGTTGGCTCAAAGTCCGTATCTGAAACTCGAGTTCTTGGAGATATAGACTTTCGAGCACCAATCGCCCGGTCATTTATCGATTGAAGGCAGATTGGGGTTATCACCCCAGCACCGTTGCTTCGCACCAGTCCACGGGGATTTCGGCACATGTTTCTGCCCCAACTGGTACTGGGATTGATCACTGTGTCACATTGACATATTGTATCAACATTCAAAGTTCTTCAGTGTCTCAGGGAGTTCTCACACAAGCGGCAGGTGCCTGGGTCTTCATCTTATCTGGGGTGCTGGTGCTGGTAGCTCTTTGTGGTATTGGCTACTGTGTCTACAAGAAGCGATAGAAGAGAAGCTGAGCGCAAGCAAGCGCAAGCCGCAGACAGCTGATGGCAGAAAAAGGAGAATGTGTGGTTCAAAAGGAGTATTACTTGGGATATTCATACATATATACACGTATATAGATATAAATATAGACATAAATATAGATACAGATGTATTATAGATGTAATTATATATGTTCCAGCCCCAGGCCCCGACGGCCCCCAGGAGGCAGGTATGCAGCACGTAAAGCTCCCAAATGCTGCAAGTAGCATGCAAATGGGAGGTTAAGGCTTCAAAATGCTACAAATAGCATGCAAATGGGAGGGAAAGCTCCAAAATACTGGAAATAGCATGGAAATGAGAGGGGAAGGCTCCAAAATGCTGCAAATAGCATGGAGGTTAGAACTACTGGGGGGTGGGAGGGGGGGGGGTGACATTGGGGGG
>VSDK01005341.1:111036-157864 GCA_009767595.1 Symbiodinium kawagutii | reverse complement strand
TGATGATTGATGATTGATGATTGATGATTGACGGTGATTGATGATGATTGATGGTGATGATGATGATGATGATGATGATGATGATGATGATGATGATGATGATTGATGATGATGGTGATTGATGGTGATTGGTGATGATTGATGATGATTGATGATGATTGACGATGATGATGATGATGATGATGATGATGATGATGATGATGATGATGATGATGATGATGATGCTGGTGGTGGTGATGATGATGCTGATGCTGATGCTGATGCTGATGCTGATACTGCTGGTGCTGGTGCTGGTGCTGGTGGTGATGGTGATGGTGATGGTGATGGTGATGATGATGACGACGACGACGACGACGACGATGATGATGATGATGAATGAGTGTTTTGTTGGTCGACGGATTGATTGAGTGATGGATTGATGATGAGGACACGGTGCCTATGTTGGCGTGTTAGCTTGGAACCCTCAGCTGTTTAGGATTTCACCTGCAAATGCGTGTTTTACCTTTGCACCCGCCCGCTTAACGAGCCTACCTTTTCGACCATCCCGGAGCACAAACAGTTGAAAAACCCACAGCTTTTTGCCCAATTCTGGCTATTCATATCAGTCATGCACATTTCACACACACACACATATATATATATATATATATACATATTTGATGTTCTCTCAACTGATTGCTACAAGTCTCCAGAGCACATCGGACATTTGACTCTCAAATTTCCTTCGGTCATACATCGTGTAATTCGAAACTCAGAATATTCATCGTACCGTCTTTTTAGTCACAAAAGCTACCAGTAGCTTGAGCAACTGCAATGACCACTTTGGGAGCCCTCAGGTACAGTTTTGAGGGAGGGTCAGATGTTGAAACGCAATGGGACGGAGGGGCGTCGCTTCAATATCGCAGCAATGATGATTCCATGTGATGCAACTGCACATTGACAAAAGTGTCGTGGGTGGGTGTTTGTTTGAGTGAGTGATCACACTGATGGCTTGCTGGAGTGGTTTCAGGTTGAACTTGACGGTAGCTTTGGCCGCTTGAAACCAATGCAGACTGGTCGTAAGGGAGCTGACAAAAAGTTGCTGCTCCAAGTTGAACCTTACGTGAAGTGCTGCTGCGCGCATATCATTGGAAGGTCGATTCCGAAGTACATCATTCGCCACTCGATTTCGACAAGACTTTTGCCTCAGGTTTAACATGGAAAATGCCCATGGATCGCTGGTCAATGAAATTACATTCTGCAGCTTGTGGCTCTGGGAGGCAAACCATGCAAGACATAGGAATCATCACATGGATTCTTCCAAGTGCCAATCGTTTGTCAGGATCAGGGAGCTCTTGGTGGTAGTTTTCAGCAATCCTGAAGTGACAAAGCCCTAGAAAGCCCATGTCTGGACTGAAAATTCAGAAGCCAAGAGAGCAAGAATAATTGACACGTTTAACAATTCATTCAAAACCATCCTTTCCATTCATCATTTGGTTTTCAGCTACGATGGACCTCTCGGAGAACACCCAATGGAAATATAGGACGGGCTGCACATGAACTTTCTGGGTTCAGGTTTGAACGGCCCCTCCCATGATGTTTCTTGTGAAGAGAGTCTAAGATTCGCCCCTGGCATGAACTTGCACCAGCCATCGCCAAATCCCCCAAGCTGAGCATCATCGCAATGCAGTGCAATTTGTTAAGCGACTTTGACACATTCCAGGGAAGAAGAGTTTGTTTTGATGCTCTCCGAGCCAGGAGAAGATCCTATACTCTTTGGTGCTGCGCAGCCATGTGCCATTTCGGATATTTCGGGAAGGTTATAAAGCAGTGCTGTCTCCATTACAGAACAGCAGTCGAAGAGTGGCATTCTAGTTACCCCTTCAAGAGTGTGACTTTGTTCCCCAACAACATAAGCCCATGGGGTCAGCCCAGATATGCCCCGGTGTGTTCCGGTGCAGGCGCCAGGTCCAGGTTCCAGGAAGTACCTCAAAGTTCCATTGAGTTCTGGAGCAGTTCCCAAGCCAAGGTTCCGCAAGGTTCCGGGAGGTCAGGCCACGGTAACCCTTGCTTCCATGATTGAAAAATATTGGAAATCATGTTTGAATTGCTTTTTCAACATCTTTTGTGTCCACATTCTGCTTTGAAATGAAAGGAATCAAGAGGAAATGTCAGGGTTCATCCAACAAAACCTGTCCAATCCTGCTGCGATATCACTATTAAGGATTTTTCTTCTTTGTGAGATGCTTGCTTTTCGAAGCGGCATGCTTAAAATTGTTTAAGCCTTGAAGCAGCATGGCGACGTTCTTTCATGTTATTTTGGAAGCCTTCTGTATTATGGCAACATTTCGGAAAGAAATCCACATTTAGAGTAAGTTTATATACTACTTTCTTTCAACATGTGGAATCATCACTTGTCAGCATCTTCACGAATGATGGCATGGGCAAACAGACAACCCCATCAGCAGGTAGTCTTTGAGTGGTTGCGCAAGGAAATGAAAAGGATGAACAGGCCCTTTGCAGACCATACATGGACTCTACCTTCAATATGGTTGAAGTATGCTGAAGTTGGTTGAAGATTCACAGCCTTATTGCGCCTGCTGTAAGATCAAGCACATGCTCACTGAGGAGCCTGCAGATTCTAAAACATGTGAGTGTTCACAGCTCTGTTGACGTGTCCAAAGCCCTGGGTACCTCTGCGCGGCCTAACCACGTAGCCGTGGGTGGGATTGGTGTCCAGGTGTGCATTGGCAGCGTGGCAAACTGCCTTCCTTTTTGGGCACAGGCCCCAGGATCAACAATGAACCTTGAGAATTGCGTAAGTCGACACGCAAGTCCCAAGAGATACCACACAGCCCATTTTTCCACCATCCAATAGGATCAATAGGCTGCACGCTCTTGATCTTGAAAACGGCGGATCTTGGCTTAGGCCAAGGAACCTGGTAACTTCAGAGTGCAGAGATCGAGCACTCGCCGGGTCCTCACCATTTGATCGCTTGGAAGATTCAGATTGAAAAGAAAATTGCCATTGTTAATCATTGTTATATATCCACTATTACTTTTAACATATTACCCTTGCCATTTAACTAAGTAAGTGAGAACAGACCAAGATGGCAAATGGTTTGACAATCACTTGTGCTTTTGTTGTGCAACACACTGGTACACAATAGCCGCTGATGGTGGCCCTTGAGTGCTGACACTGTGCATGCCTTGTGTGTGGACGTTGTCTAGTCAAGAGTCACTATGGAGGTTTGCGGAACCAACTTTTGATACAGACATGTATATATTTATATTTACATACATACATATAGTATCATATAGATAGATAGAGATAGTCACGTCGTTCTAAGAATGAATGAGACTTCGAATTTGAATATATAGAGTTTCAGCCTTTCTCCCCAGCGACAGATTGCATGACTTTTGCAGGTCAAGCGACGTTTTTTCCAGAACACCTGGGTGCGCCTTGGTTCAGGTGATAACATGGCGCCAGGTACGAGGTACAATGAGGTACATGCAGGTATTGTTAAGTCTGAGAAATACTAAGTCAGCCAGCAGATCATAACGCTGTTTCGTTCTAAGAGGTTTTGGCGTCAAAAAAAGCTTGGATGGTGTGACAGGCTGACAAGGGTTACATGGATCGACAGTTCTTTGTGGCCGCGACCTTGCATGTGCTGTGCCCAGGGGGACTGGAGTCACTGTCCTTTAGACCACATGACAGTCTTCCTCGGCATCATAGCTACTGCATTCAAGTTGTATGGCATACAAGCAAGGCTGCTAAGCAAGGCTGCTAAGCAAGGCTGCTAAGCAAGGCTGCTAAGCAAGACTGCTAAGCAAGGCCGCTATTCAAGGCTGCCAAGCAAGGCTGCTAAGCAAGGCTGCTAACAATCCATTCTTTCAGACTACCTGTGGTGTTTGATGCTCTTAGGTTTTGCTGCCCGCAGCAAAAAGAAATGCAGAGTTAAAGGCCAGACAAACGGAAACACTGATGCCTCAAACAATGGATTCTCATTTAATATCATGTGATTATTTTGATCACATTCGATGTTATAACAACCCAAATCATGGGCGCGCAGTTGATTTCACAGGACCCCTTGCATGCTGCAGTCGATACAGGCACATGGAAAAGGTGTCAAGTTGAGGGCCTTGATCCTGTCAAGGCCATTGAGCTGGAGCCCACGGACGGCAGGTGCACCAAACAGCTATTCATGGAGCCCGCTTTTGGATGGCCCAAAGGACTCGTGACTCATGCAATTGGCAATACCAATACAGGGGAGTATCCGGGCCAAGTTGATGATGATGGCATTGTATAGAGGTAAATAAGCCAGACGTTCGCAATCAGAAACCAGTGAGAAGATGAGAGAACACACAGGGAGAATTGCAGAATAGCAAGTGTCCAGCTGGATAAAAGTGATGGATCTGAGTCACACGGCACGTGCATTCCCTTGAAATCGCACCTCACTGGACAAGCGGTGACCGGTGGACATGGTGGCGCTAGGTACATTGGCTTCCTGAGACCGGGAGCTGAAGAGGCGGCCAGCAAGAAGTGGTACCGAGCTCAGTTGCTTCAGACATCTTCAGACCATAGCTATTCAAGCGAAACAAAGAGTCAAAAAAGAAACAAAGAGTTATGCAATTAATAAGAATGTTTCATAATATGTCAATGACTCCAAAAGGAAAGACAATTGGATTCGAACCTCTACAAAGTTCGAAAGATACCTGGAGTATCCTGGAGTCCTGTCATTCCGAACCCTCGGAAGTTTCAGGAGAGCCATATCATCCAGAACTGTAACTGTCAGATCCAAAGTTCAGACCTCCTTTATTGCAGGTTACAGAGCTGACGTTTTGCAGGTGATGACACCTCCGGCCGATTTTGTTTTGTTTGAATGGCATGTGTTTGCTTCGGAGCTGTTCATGGTGTGGCTTTGTTCAGGTACTTGGGCGAGTACATTGCCGTAGGTTCGTTGGGACTGATGTGCAGGGCTTGTGCAAGGTCACTCGCACTAGTAAAAGCAAATGCACCCCGAATGACATATCATGCGAAGCTTTGAGGCGTTCTAAAACCGTTAGGTTTCTCCGTAAAATCGCTTTTGGCATCAGCTCGATCAAGTTCTGGAAACAAAATGAACGGGACATGTGATTCCCCAGAATAGTCAGAGACACCATGAATTAGATGCCATTAGTACGTCTTGGAGTACTAGTCCTGTGGACACTTTTGAATGCAACAAGTTACTCAGGAAGAAGAAATGGAACGCACATCCCGGCATGAGAAAGGCAAAACTCTTTGGGAAGCAGAGAGTGAAGATGTCAAAAAGCTGAAGAAGGAGGCCCAGTCAGAGGATCGGTGGAATTTGCGAATCATTTCTACAGTATCAACGTAATGATGTTGGTTGGTCCTGCATGTTCGATGACGTCCATATCCACAAAGATATGATGTATACTATATACATACAGGATATCCAACGTTTGTTCAGACGGTTTGCACATACCCAAAGTAGTTGAAGACATGTGCTTCAAACTCGTAGCAGGAAGGCGTTAAAGCTTCCCCATTGGAGTAAAGCTGTTCCTGTCAGCTCTTGGCTCTGTGAACCCAGCTCCTCAACGCTCACAACTTTCAAGATGGCGAAGACCGCTTGCCCAAATTGTGCCGTTGTCCTACCTGTTTCCAGACCTGCCTCTCTACACCGGAGATTGGTAAGGATTCAACTGGTTCTATTGGCTTCCAAACAATATAGATTTGTGAGATGCAGGAAGGAAATGGAAGGAATTGCAATATCAGCTGGACTGCAGTGGGCTGATCCTCCCTTAAAGTGCATCCAGATGTTATGTTGGTTCCCGGGGTGCCATGAACATCCACTGCATCTCGCAGACGACTTGGCACTTTCAACAAGATTCAGTAGAAACAAGTCCTTTGTTCTGCAGCTTGTGCCGCAACCATTCGCTATGAAGTAGCGCCTGGTGATACACCTTTTCAACTCGGAGAGTGTCAGAAGCTAAGTTCGCATCACCAGCGTGAATGATTGTAAATGTGTGTAGCTGCAAAACGGAATTGTACTCAACATATTGAGCCTACTTGAACCTACATCTTCGAATTTTATACCAACATCTTCAAACCTGTAAGTCTGATTCCTTTGGCACTACTCATGTTGGCCGTCAGTGCACATATGTAACATGTGTATATATACACGGTATCCACCAATGTTAAGTTTTACTCATACGTAGATCAATAGTTGACCTCAGGGATTGTTGACACGTGTCCTGAGATGTCTTGGAACAGGATGATTGATCTAAGTAGGAAAGCTGGATAGTTTACGGTTGATACCTTTTCAGCAAGCATTTGATTGACAAAGTTGTAAATACGATATGCTACAAATCAGCCTGTACCCGAAATGCATTGGAGACACACTGCCGGTCTGGACGTTTGATCCCCACTGATTGCAGTTTATGGTAATTCATATGTTACAGTTTCCCAAAGTGACCTGGACTATTTGTGTCAAATGTGACCATTGTTACTGTATCTATGGCTGGACGTTCCTGTAGACTCCCTGCACTTTGCCAAGGTTGGGAAAAGCACCCCATGGAGTTCGATACCAGAAAAGACAGGAGCAGAAATCGCAAGCGGCAGAGATGCACGTTTACATATGTTTACAATGTTGCTAGCAGCTTGAGGGTGAAGAAGTCTTGCGTGTCCTTGTGCAAAGTATATTTGTTTCCGATGCAGCACAGCTGGTCATCTAAAGGCAATTGGATAAGATGATGACCAAACAATTTCAAGCATGTGTCGGACTTGCAACGTAACACGGCCGCCTGATCTATCTGTGACGCTGCCGAGTGTCTTCGTGAATGTTCAAGAACAGGATCCTGTCAGAATGCTGTCTCCCGTTCCACCACGTTCTGAAAGGGCAACAAAGCACGGAAGCCTGGGTACATCAAGCTCCACGTTAGAACAACACCTCAGGTCCCTGCAGGTAGGTCTAGTCACTTGCTGGTCAACCCAATGATCAAATTACATCAAATTACCATGTGAGCCTTTCCTTGGTGATCTTGGAAAATGATTGGGACCAGTTGATCCATCTATAGTTTTTGAGGCACCTTGCTTGGAGAACGATGTTTGCTTATACTTTTGTCCAACGGGTGTGGCTCAAAAATTAGGCATGGATCAAAGCCAAATCCCACAGGCGATCCATATCCTCGATCCGTACCAAAACGCCGGTGATCCATACCCAGCTTTTTGAAGCTATAGCCTATAGCCAAATGTGGATGGCCAGCCATCCGTGGTTCCTTCTGCATGGTTGAAGCAGCCACGGCTGAAGCCGTGGTTTTGTCGATGGATTGCAGCGAGGTTTTGCAGCTTCAGGGTCAGGGGCTTGGTTGCTGAAGTTCTTCACATCAAAAAATACCTTCCGTGTGGTGTCTCAAAGTAGGGAACCCAAAAGCTATGGTTCGTTTATTACTATACATGACTGTAAACATGGATGATTGAGGGGTACCCCTATTTTGAGAAGCACATGTATTTACATGTGCATTACATATCATTACATATGTATACCTTAAGCGTCAAAACCTGCAGAATTCCTAGTGTGTGCGAAGGAACATCGGGTATTCTACATGTACATGAAATACACCGTGTTTTGAAGGAAAACATCGGGTATTCCTACCCAGCCAGCGTCTGAGGCTCCAGCACTTGCGTTGTTATCAGCACAAGTGAAAAAATTGCCTTCCATTTGGGTGTTTTGCTACACATAGAGATGTCGATAAGCCTTGTAATGGCACTCAATCACTTTAGATCATCCTTTTTTCAAAGATCCAGCCCTCAAAGTGCCCTCGCTTGCCCGCGATGCCACTTCTTGATTTTTTTCGAAATTGGGAGCGAAAAGTTAGGGTTTATGTGCAAACCCACAATAAACCCATGCTAAACCCATAAAAAAGCCATACTAACCCATACTTTTTCTGGAATACCTCAGGTTTTCATCCAAACCCTAACTTTTCAAACCCGTACTATACCCGTACTTTACCCGTATTAACCCATACTTTTTCTTCGGGTTCGAGGGGCCGCCCGACTAGCTGTTTTTATCTTCGTTTGAGAGGGCGTTTCCCTATCATTGGGCGGTTGCCCTTATGATTTGCAGGTTCAGTGGCACCCGTGAGAATTTCCAAGTTCAATTAGAGCGAGGTGGGAGCGAGCAGATGATAAGGACAAGGAAACAGCAAAGACAATTTGAGAGACCGGCGAGTTTACAAGGATTTCATCAAAAACTGTATTTTGGAAAACCCCGGGTTTTCCCCAAAAACCTCGGGTTTTTAGTGGAACCCCTGGATTTTTGCGTGTTTTGAAGCTTAAGGTATACATATGCATGCTTGAAATGCCAAAGCTTTCACGAGTTCAAAGCGAATCAAAAAGAAGGAAATGAAAATTCTAGGTCCTTCCATGAGCTTCCTATTGATTTCGCAGGGAAAAGCAATGCAGCACAAGACATTCAGAGCCTAAGGTGATCCTAGTAATCTCTTTGCTTTTTTCAGCAGTCCGGAACCTAGAACCTGGATGAAGCTGACAACATTGCACCGTATCCGCAGCTGGAAAATGCTGCGCAAAGCTGCCAGTGTCGAAAGCAAAAACTCAAAAAACAACACGAGAACCTTCTGTACTGCTCACTTTTGACATTTCTGGGACAAAGCTGACGCATTTTCATGGTCCAGAACCATCCAGAATCAGCTTTCCAGGTTTGTTATGGCATTTTTATCAGCAATGTGGCCACGGCCTATGAGCCACCAGCAGCTTGGCCGAGCTTTTGATCGCATGTAGAAGGGAAATCACCAGAGTCATGCAGGTCTGGAGATTAGCATTCATGTAACTTTTCACGGGCCTCCCCTGAGTTTGGCCATGCCTACACTATGCTCATGTAGGTCATGCTTTGTAGATCTTTGCAGTGTTCACGTCACCCAAACACAACGGATAGGTTTGGCGCAGGTGGACTTCGCTGACTGAGAGCCTGAAAGGAAAAGAGCTGCTCACTTTCCATCCTTCAACTAGACTTGGACACCCCTTGGAGGCAAGTTAGCGTAGAAAGCTGACAATTTTCTTAGAGATGGTGAAAAAAGAAAACTACTCTCACCCCCTCCCCACGTTTGATTCCTGCAGCGCAATTTTGGGTTAGGCTTGGCACATCTTGCAGATAAAGATGTCGTCATGTCTTCCGTTTTTCTCTGCTACGCGTCTCTTCATAAGTGAGCATGCGTCTGCAAAACACGTGTGACAAATGTTTCTTGTCTGTAGCTGCGACATTTGCTTTCTTCTTGAGTTATGTACCCAGTATGTACCACATCATTATTCGCGCCGCACTGTGGCATACAGAGGGATGAAGGGAGTTGGGGAAGGAGAGGATAGCTTTGATGGGGGAGGGGGAGGCATTGTTGTGTTTTGCGGTCCGTAAGATAGCGCTGCAGGGGTCGAGTTTGGGCAAGTCAAAGTGTGTATTGCGTGGGTCAGGTTGGGACATTGGAATCGTTGCGATGAATCGTTTTGCGTTTTGCACGTCTTGCCGCATGCTGGGGCCATGCGAATGCCATCTTGGGAGATTCCTTTTTGAATGAAGGCGGCTCTTGGGTGCACATCTTGCCGTATGTTGGAGCCCTGGTGGTGCGAATGGGCTCATGTTGATCAAATTTTGGCATATCTTGGGGAATGTTGGGGCTATAGGGCCCCATGTTGGCACGTCTTGCTGCATGTGGGGCCCATATTGAGGTTATCTTGCACCTTGTTCACGCGATCTTGACCCATGTTTGGACTTATTTTGGGTCCAAATTGGAGTGCTGGTGTACCAATCTTGCCGAAGAGTAAAGCAACGGTTCTTCCGGGCACATCTTGGTGTATGCTGGAGCCATGTTGGGACGAGTGGGCCCCTTGGTGTTGACAGTGTGCTCCACCTTGTCGGGGCCATCTTGGCCCATCTTCACGCCATCTTGTCCCCATGTTGGCCACATGTTGAATTTATGTTGGCCGTTTTTTGTGAGTCCTGTTGTACCAATCTTGTTGAAAATTGTTTTCCAAAAGAAGATCAAACACAAGGGGGTTAGAGCAAAAAAATGCCCTTCTGGGCACATCTCTTATCATCTTTTAGCATTTTTGGAGACATGTTTGGGCACGGGCACATCTGGCCACATGTTGGGGCTATCTTGACCCATCTTGACCCCATTTTGGCAGATTGACCAATCTCGCCGAAAAGTCAGTTCGAACAAACATAAAAAGAGGATAAAAGAGGAGATTCTAGAGCAATAAATAGTCCCCGAAGTAAAGCTGTACCGCAGGTTGTTTGTGGCATCCGCAAAGACACACTCGGTTTGCGCAGATTTTCCTCTATGGTTTGTCAGATTGACCATGTTCGGATCACATGATCTGAACAAGGATACCCGAGTGAGTTTGATTATGTCCTTTGTAGATTTGTCCAGGTTTGCAGGTGTAGCTGTAACGATCATCCGTTATTGTTTGTTTTTGCTGTTTTTGGTCCTGGAGATTTGGTTGAGTTCCTCAACATGCTGTTCTCACAATGGTCTCAAAGAGTGCAACTGAGAATTGGTTGATCGACGCCAAGACGTGAAAGTTGCCAAGCAGCTTTCTGTAGAGAGATGGACCCATATGTAGAGATGCGGAAAAAATATGACAGGCGTAGAGATGGAGAAATGATGGAGAAAGGATATCAACTGGCAAAGTTACAGGCTTAAACGAAGGTTCCAAATCTGATGCCGAGGATCGGTCCTTCACCGAGCAAAGGCTCCTTGGTCGCTACATGAATTGGTGAAAATAATCGAATGAACAGAGTATTCGGACGACTTTGAGATCTTAACAACCTTCATGGAAGCGGCCAAACCGATGCCTTTTTTGGATAAATGGTTTTGCCTTCAATTGTTATGTATGATCTTTGTTGTGGTTGAAACATGCAATGGCGCTAGCAAGCCATTTAGCCTCACCGATACCCCGACCAATGCCAACTGCTGCCTAAATGTAGATTGATTTTTGCCCTTCACGAAGCGAGTATGATGTAGTTTCTGGCCCTAGATGTCCAGTGATTCTTTTTCGTAGTGCTGCTGGTTTGTCATGATCTGGAACTTGGATTGTAGATTAAACATGATTATAAGATACTGCAAGTGATCATGATGATGTTTATGATTTAGCATGATTTATGACTTATATGAAGATATAAACATTATATCAAAATGATGCAAAATCCACCTAACTCCTGTATTGTCCCTTTGTGGTGCCTCTTACTTTCGAGGCTCCCAGCAGAATCCTGGGCGTCGGACCCCATGGAGGCCAACGGCTCAGACTGAGATGCGGACTGTGACCAACATGACCAACCAAGGCAGCATGTGTCAACCCATCCGATGGATTCTATGGCCCAAAAGTTTGGTGCACAAGAAGCGATTCCTATGTTCAGATGATTTTAGATGATTTTAGACGTGAGCTCCATATTCGTTTGACAGCGCACACATCCAAGGTGCCCGAAGGCCCCGAAGAAGCCGGAGTAGCTTGGCCGAAAAGGGACTTCGCAGTTTGAGAAAATAGCAGAACTGCCGGTTCCAAACGCCCTCAGAGATAAGATTGACCTGTTCGGTATGTTTGTCCCGAGACCTTCATGCATTTTTATACTCAGGGAGTTGCTCAAAGCATAAGGGGCGCTGTTGAGGTGTCGCTTCCATGAAGTCAAAATAAATCTTGAAGAGATGCAGCTCAACTGAGGAGGATGGGCAGAAGCCAATTCATGTGCACAGACCTCAAGAATTCACAGCTGTTGCAGCTGAGAAAGTTGAAGGATGCTAGAAAATTGGCGGTTTGCCAACGGATCCTTTCCTTCCAGTTCTGTTTCAGCACTTGGGATCTTGGAACGTCTTGGAAACTGGGGTCATTTGAAATTGAAATCAGTTGAGGTCGGCCAAAGTTTGGAAAGGGTCAAGGTTGGTGAGGGTTGAGATGGGTCGTGGGACTGGTTGGAACCAACTAGAGTCTTCTTGCGCCTAGTGTTGGCAGCTGTTTCTACAGAAAACTTGTTGATATTTTGCAGATTTATATATATATATATGTAGATATATACATATATATACTATATATATATATATAGAATTCACTAATTGATTATATAGTTTGATGAATTTCATGTAAATGTTTTGTGATGGTTTGATTCTTCCGGAGTTCTGGTTCACAAACGTTTAATGCTGTAATCAAGTACTCCTAGGTGCTTGATCTCATCCCCTACGTGTGCAAACATGGAGGACTTGCCCGCAACCATTTAACGGCACAGAACCCCTTGTACCCTTAGCTGACCCAACTAGAATATGTCTTGCGCCATCCAAATACCTCAAAATTAAGTTTGTGGTATCCGAATTCCACAGGTCCAAAATGCTTTGACCGGTCGCAGGCTGCCGAGCGGTAGCATTTTGGAGCGACGTCAGCAGCTGCTGCGATGGCTTCAATCTTCTGCCACCATTCAGGTCCCACAGTTCTGGGTCTCCGGGCTACCACGTGCAATGACCGAGCCGCTAATGCTGTGGGCTTGGCTTGACTGGATGCTTAGGTTGGGGGCTTGGGATGCGGTCTGGTTGGATCTGAGCACTGCAATTTCTGTAAAATGATGCTCTCATCGATTCTTGACACAGTTCGCTAATTCGTATCCTTACTTAACCACCACTATGAAGTGCCTGAAACTTGGGTCCAATCAACATTTTTTGTTTTTTTCATCTACTAACCCAGCACCAGATCATCATATATTTGAGTGTAGGTTTGTCTTTGCATGTCTAAGCAGGTTTTCCTTGATTCAATCCCTGGAATCTGAATGAGAATACAGAGCTGCACCCCAAACACACAATCGATCTCCACAAGATTCCACGAGGAGATTGAGACTGTCTCAAATTTGAAGAAGTGGGCGTGGAAGCTTAGACTCATCATACAGTATCATACTGTGTGTCATACCATACACAATGACAAAGGTCACAGAGACCCAGGGAGCGAACATTGAAATGTCCTTAAACATCACCAGACTATAATGAAACATCATCAACTAGCGTCAAATATCACTCTCGATTGTGCGGACAGTCGCTGTGGGAGAGGCCGACCACATTGGGGCACCCTCACACTTTGTACATCCTCAATGAGACGTAACTAAGTCATCAGCCAAATTCATGTGAAGTCTGCTACACAGCACACAGCGATGCGAGACATCATTAATTATCAGTCTCAAGTGCCTTTTTCTTCTTAGCAACCGAAATTATCTTGCAAATTGTCAAGTAACTCACCAGTTGTTGTAAGAGATCCTCATACATCAAACATCCTCAAGTATCATCAAACATCATCCCATATCAATGCGTGTCGTTTCTTGTGTTACACCAGTCGCATCAGCACAATGCTTTGGACATCAACGAATCAGGTCATTGAGACATCGCCGGAGGTGATGGCTGAGGATCTGGCCAGGTGCCGACACCTTCACTGCTCGTTACCCAGCAATGGTTGACCGGTCAGAAGTGGTTCAACATCAGAGATATTTTCCACAGGTGATTTTCCCATCAGAAGTGGTTATAATAATTTATAATACCTCTGGAATCCATGGTGTGGGACGGTATTGGGCAATTCCTTCTCTAGAGGTATTTTTCCACCCAGAGCATTCGGAATCTACAAAAGCAACGGTTTACACTGTTGACTTAGCTTGCAACTTGGTGTTGACAGTCGTTTGCGTGCATGGGTATCATGGTTGATCTTTCAGAATGTTTTAGGGTTTCTCAGGCCGAAGTAGTTGGCAGGATGCTGAAAATTTCTGTCAAACCGTTCTCAGTTTCACGGAATCCTACAAAGTAGCCTCAAACAATAACAGGAAGTCGCAACGGAAAGTGTCAGCTTCGGCAGCTTCATTTGCATAACCTGGTTGGTCAGAAGCAAACTCATCCGTTGGGTATATGCTCCTTTGGCAGTTGTGCAGAGATGTTGAATCAGGCGTACGAACAGCGGATGGACTAGATGTGCTCGTGAGCATGAGCTGTGCGTGCATCTCTTGGAATGGACTGCTTTGACAGAAATGCAACAAGTCAACATGTGTAGGCTGTACACTTTCCCATGATGTTGGAGTCCATCCAACACAATTTTGCGAACTGACCATACTTTGAACTGGAATGTACCCGCGTTGATTGGATCTCAAGTTCGATTTACATGGAATTGCTTGCTGTTTGGTTCAATCCTACTATGGTTTGACACCTTGGTTGTGACATGGGGCTTTTCGATGCTTTTAGCTGAGGAAAGCTTAGTCTACTTTTGCACAGGTTCTGCCTTGAAGCTAGCTCTTTTCATCTCTTCGTTATTTGGGTAGATTTTATGTCGCGCACAATCTTGTATCAATTTGTATCATCTAAGCTGGCACTGGACAATACTTTGAATCCAACAACCGCTCCTGTCCGATGACATCCGATCTAGCGACTTGAGGTGTGCAAGACGCAACAAATCCGCTTCGGCTACGCAACTCGGCTGCACTCGCGGCTCCTGGCCTGGCATGAAAGAAATCAGCCGCTGAATTCACTTGCTGGGCCAAGCACTGCGCGAGTTGGGGCGAAGTGCTTTTTCCGGAACCTTTTGTCAGTGCTCTCCAGGCGACGCTTTGGGTCCAATATCAGCCACAAGGCGGAAGTCTGCAGGAAAAATGACACCCCCATATGACATCACCAGGACTCAACATGATGAAGCAAGCAGTGGTTGAACCCGACGTGACGAGACTAATGGACCATGCAATGAAACCGTACTGTCTTTGGTCACGGAATCTGCCAGAAAAGTTTTCTCACAATCAAAACCACTCTAGTACTAGATAGTACTAGTATGTTTCTTGAAACTTCACAAATAGCATAACCAAAACGAAGCGAAACTACATAGCCTTTTTGATGAGATCCTTCCAACAGCACTTGGGTTTTTCTGTTTTGCACGTCGCTGCAGAATTCAGCCCACCGACTGCTGACTTTGCAGTGCTTTGTGCTCGGACCTCAGGAATGGTAAAGGCAAGCAGCTGAGAAGCTATGTGGAACCCAACGGCAATGGTGCTTAATGGTGATAAATATATTGTGCATAGTGTAACGAATAGCGAAAGCAACAAGTATGACAAGAATCGGGATATGAGCAACAATAAGAAGATAATGTATACATTGTCAGGATTACGAGCAGAGTCACTCTTTAGAGATGTGTTTAGTTTCTGAAGCATGCCCAGATGTGACCCCATGGAATGTTAGGTGGAAGGGGAACGCGTGAGGATAGAAAAATTTTCAAGCCTGAATTTTGCGAGTTGCACTTTGACCATCTTTGACTTGGTTTTGCGATAGATTCAATCTTTATTACTGCTTCATGAAATGATTTTGCTTTGTTTCTAAACATGGAGGTCCCCCTACTTTGAAGAAACAAACTTCCTAAAGGTTTCTCCTGCTTCAAAGAGGGGGACGATTTGGAGGTCCCCCTTTGAGAAAAATGGCTCCGTCAGCTGAGGAGGTGCGCAATTTTGGTGGACAAGATCCAGCTGCTGGATACCTCAAGGAATGCCAATGCTACAGTCAGGACCTTCCCATTGAAGGCGAGCCCAACCGGTGGTCTTTTTCAATGCGATGTGATGGCATAAGTGGAACGGTGGAACATGGTAGAACTACATGATGGCATAACTGTTCGGTGGAAGTCTGTTGGGTGACTTGGTGGACCACGGACGTGACATTCAATCACGTTCTGGACCAATTTTCTTCGCCAAATGATTGATTTCTAGATTCTAGAGGTGATGAGGTTGCAAGTCCCTGCGTCTTACTGTAGAAGCTTTCAACAAGCTTCACAAGCCTTTGGTGAAACCCAACTGTTAGTGGACAACTCGGAGGGGTATGAAACTGCCCAGTTTACAGGGTATTATCTCCAGCATTTCTCCCAGCAGCATACATGCACAGTGCTGGCATCAACTGATAGTGTATATTATCCATTGGATTGAACTTGGTTGGACAATTCTTCCAATGCCAAATTATGAGAACCAAACTAGGAGAACGGAACCTGATTGGCATAGCCATGCATGGCATAGCCATGCATGGCAATGACGGCCCTCCCTTGCTCCAGTTCCTCCACTGCCGCCGTTGCATCGCGTGGCAGGTGCCTTCGGAACTACTGCAGGTGGAAAGCTCAGGTCTTCAGGGGTCAGCACTGATCAGCGAAGACCGTGGTACCACTGGCGAGCGACCGGGTCAAGCAGTTCACCAACCAATGGTTTAACTAGCTGGTTTAGCTGGTTAATAATGGGGTAACAACTAGCAACTATAGGGGATATACCAGCTATAGATGGCTATGGGTCAATATTAACGAGCCAATTTCATGGGGGATAATGACCGACAACCTCACAAGTGAAACAGCCTGGTTAATAATAGGGGAACCAGGGGTATGGGTTAACTGACCCACAGCCAACTACCTGCGGAGAATCGCAGACTTGTCAGAACCATCAATCCAGGAGAATCTCCATGGCAAGCCTACTGAGAATCTCCAGATTTGTACTATGTCCGGTATTTTTGTTTACAGCTCGGAATCCAGGAGAGAAACTTTGAACCCATCATGGCATGCGACCCACATGGGATTTCAGAGCTGGATTAGCCTTTGCAAAAGGCAGATGACCTTCCAAGCCATCCTCTTGCTTTGAAATTTCTGTTCATACTTCCTACCATCGTCATCCATCATCCATCATCCATCATCCATCATCCATCATCATCGCCATCATCCCCATCATCATCATCATCATCATCATCATCATCATCATCATCATCACCATCGTCTACACCTTCCTAGTCCCAATTCATGCGTTCGAATCTGGATGCACGACACAGCTTCATCATAGCTTCCAGTGCGCATGGTTTGACGAGCATGTTTGAGCCCCTAGAAATGGGACCTAAAACGTCCTGTGACTTCTCAAGGTTTACCTGTGAATCCGCAGTATTGTGGCCATCACCTCAGAAGCCCTTTTGACGCTCAAAAAGTGACAAAACACAGGGAGTTTCACGAGTTGATCTGTTGGTTGATGTGGGAGGTTCACAGGAGTTTCACTGGCATGGTCTTGATTTTGTCAGACTTAGCTTATCTCAACTTGGTTGTGCCATGTTGTACCTGAATTCCCATTTGACAGACCTTGAGAGCATGTTTCTCAGGTGAGGCTTGCTCAAAGGGAAAGAACAGGTTTGGGTCGGACAAGCCAAGCATGCGGTTTGCCTACGGTAAGCAGGGTGCTGGCACCAAAGTTAAATCATCGTTGGGAAAGCTTGAGGATCCTTCTACTGCGCCATGTTTGGTACTTGTCCAAGAACAAACGATCTCAGAAGTTTTGACGATTTTTGCCCTCAAGAACGTATCCCGTGAGTTCTAAGCTAGATCAGACTACGAGCCCTACAACATTGTTGTCCAGGTTTGTTTGTTTGCTGCAGCACCTGTATGTCATGAACCTTGTAGCGCCAGGGCCTACACTGGCAGCCCACGGTCCAGGACGGGGCCAGGGTAGGAAAGAATCATGACATCCCATGATGACACGGTGGTTTTGCACCTGTTCGTTCCGTTCCCATGTTTTGCGCCAATACAAAGGGTTTGAGCAATGTTGAGCCTGACAAATAGCAGTCAAGAGATGTCAAGAGTGATATGACTTCATCGTTTTTTGTCAGTGTGTTTGGTGTTGCATTGACATTGTTTGCGTTGTAGATCTCGGGCTTTTAGTTTTTCCGGGCTTCCTGGATTGTTTCCACATCTTTCTACAGCATTCACGGACCTGTGGTGACTGATGTCAGGGCAGAACTTTGCCGGCGGCCGCACACTCATGAGCTGCTGTGGTCTTGCAATCTGCAACTTCGCCGGGTGGCAGCCTGAGTGATGTGGTTCTCAATTGGCAGACACTTAAGGAGAATCTCAAGCTGTGATTTCTTCGGTTTAAACATGAAGAAACAAAAATGCTTGAAGTCTTAAAGACCAAAGGGCAAGTGAAGAGCTAAGTGAAGAGCACCTGGTTTTGACTGAGCACAATATGTCACGGGTTTTGACACCTGGCAAATCACGAAACTCTCAGAGAAAACTGTTGCCTGGTAGGTGCCACATTCGCCAGCACATCTTCAAGCAGAGAGAGTGTTTTGGCGCCTAGTTTGCCACTCTTCCAAGACATTCCAAGACAAAAGGTGCAAACAGGTGCTTTATGGTACTTTGATGTACTTTAGCTTATTGTGTAAATTGGTGTAACGAGTATTGTACAATGTGATGTGATCAATGTGTGGTGATTGGTGCATTTTTGGGTCTTCCGGAACGCCCAAGTCGTTAGGCTCTCTGCTGCGACCCTGGAATTCTGCAAAGATTCCAGGCTTGCGAACGGCGCTTAGCAAATCGCAGCTACAAACTGTGGCAGTGCAGAAACCGAACATCTTGGATCAGCTTGAAGGTAGAACACAGCAAAATTGGTGAATTGACGCTTCTGCATGCTATCCGGAGGTATGAACTAGTAGTCAGGCTTTGCAGTTAGGACGGAAGTTCATGGGTCATGTTATGCATTTTTGATTTGTTTATGGCACTCTTCCTTTCGAAAGTTTTGCTGGGCAGCTTACGCGCTCAATGCAAGTTATGATTTTGATGACTGTGTGTAAAGCCCAAGATGTGTTTGTTTCTGTGTGTTCGTGTCACAAGTAGTTTGGGCACTTCAAATTGCCGCATTGAATTCTACTCCCGATGTAATCCATGCAGTAGAGAATCAGTGGACAGACTGCCCGTGCTCAACCTTTGACCAAGGAAGTACATGGATGTCTACTTGGATTGTGACTATGCAGAGAGCCCTTGGCACGCTTCGCTCCTTCATGCAGTCAGCAGCAAGATGAAGAAAGTCAAATTTGCCGAAACAAAGGTTTGTCATGAGACCGTGACTAGTGAGGTTTGATGGAATCTTGTTTGTACTCCAGATGGAACCGATAAAAGTATTTTAGATGGCGTTGGTATGACAGGAATTTCTTGAAGTGGACGTCAGAAGAGTCCGACTGGATCGAAGAAGCCTTCGTGCGCTGCGCTTACATTTGAGGGTTGACTTGTCAAAACCAATGAGGAGGCCCTGTGACTCTGTTGCTTTACTGTTGGAAGTGGAGCAGATCCAAAGGACCTATGTGGGTGGCGACATGAATTCCGACTACGAGTGGATGGCGACCAACCTCTTGAGGCCGGCAACAGCACAGCAAAGTGTCTATGTATGGTGTTCAGTTGCATTGTCAGTACCGATTCGTGACTTCACACGCAACCAAAGTGTTGAACAATGAAAGTAGCAGGTTGTGAAGGCTTCAACATCTGCAAACAATCCTAGGATGAACCTCAAAACATGTGCTTAGCAAATGGATACCAGTTGAACTCCAGAGAAAATAAAATCTAAGCATCAAAGCCCCAAGCCTCACTGCCAAGCCACAACGAAAGGCTTGGAGTTAGCAGCCTCCATGGCTCTCGGCGTCAGGTCCACGTCGCTTTTCTCGGCACGGCCCATCATCGTCATGGCACGGATCCCAATCGCAGATGGGAAACGCACGGGGTCATTGCAGCCTGGCGAACAGTGATCATGAGGTGGTGCGTTCTGACTGTGTGATTGGATGCTCTTTGTCATCAGAGGGAAAAGACATCCATCAATAGACCATCAATGACAAACTAGCAGGTATGATCAATATATCATCATATTCGTCTATTGATGAAAGACATCAATTGCAAAGCTGTGTTTTTTGTACCATCAGTATCCATCAATATCATACCTGCTCCTCAGGTGACCGACTCCAAATATCGACCTCCATCTTGGTGGGCGAGGACACCCAATGTCATCGTGTACAAGTTGGGGCCTCGCAGAACAGATTTGCAACGTTGATCGCAAGTTGAAAATCACGAGCCCTTTGGTCAAAATTGTATGGTATGATATCATGAGTAGTTGTCGAGCCATGAGAGGTTACATCCAACCCGCACATGATTAGATAATATGCTTGGCACCTAGGCCGTGGAAGCAAAAACCCTCAAGAATTAAACATCACGGACACTCACGGAAGCCAAAAGTGAACGAATACCCCGCAGAAGCTACGTTTGCATCCACCTAAGGTTTGTGGAAGTCCTGACAAAAGGAACGTTTTGCATCAAAACAGAAAGGGAAAAAAGATGAAAACAGATTTTATATTGTATTGTTTGTCTACATGAATTATGCATGATTATGATACATTTTATGTAACTCGATATATACATATACATAATATATGTGAGAAAGAAGAGACATATATACCGTACGTATGCATAAATTTTGATGTTTGTGTTTATCATTTGCCTTTCATAGCGGCGCTGATGATGGTATCCATAGAATGTGTAATTAGGAAACAAAATATGTATGTAAGTAAGAATGCAGCATACAAACTAATTTCAGATTCATGAGTTTTATTTTTTGCTTTGTTTAGATGTTTTGATGGTAGTTGTACACCTGAGGATGGCATCTGGCATGGCGTTTCCTGTCTCCTTCAACTTCAACAAGGCACGAGGGGATGCTGTCACGTCAATTCTAGAACCTGTACTCCTGGTGTCATGAATGACGTCTAACGAAGGGCTTTTAGTGTCCCATTTTTCCCTTTCCCTTCTGATCAGCCATCAGCCACTTGCTATGCTTTGACCGGTGATGACAGACTGCCGGGCAAGAGTTCTCAGCATGACAAAGTGAAAACACATAGCGTGAAACTAAAATTGGAAGGTGAGGCTGCAGTTTGAAATAGTTTGAATGGTCTTAGTCTTAGGCTTTGTCATCAGCGCGCATCTTAGAATGATTTACATTTTAGAATTACTATTGTTACTATTAGCACTACTACTACTTGTTGTATTATTACTACCAGTACTATTATTATGTGTCTTTTATGATTTCTATAACTTTTACTAGTACCATTATTCTTCAAAGTTCCAAAGGATTATTGGATAGCTGGAGGACTTGCCAAGGTTGATTCAAAGGAGGCTTTGAGCGGTGGCTTTGACAACAGGCCGTTCATAAACTATGCCCACCCACCTCAAACAAAGGTGATAAGTGTTGGTATTGGAAGGGAAACTTTGGGAAACACAAGTTTTGAAGTCGCAAGATGGACAAATCCATGGATTCCAACATGCATTGTCCAGCGGCTCCGAGCACCAACTGGATCAGATTCGAGCAATGATTGCAGCCCGAGTCATTGGCGTGATGCTCAGCGAAGCTCAGTAGATGAACAGGACTCACCGGTAGAATGCAGAGAAAGACTTCCTTGGCATATTGAGCTAATATACATAACATACATCATCTCTAGCCAGCTATACCAGCCTTTCTGGCATCAGCCAGCATTTGTGTATATGTCAACTGCTTTAAGCTGTAGTGCTTTTTGCCTTTTGCTGCACTCCCACTCTGATATTAGATCTTTTTGGTGCAACCAAACTCTCGTTGTGCAAAACACTCTGAAAAGGAGAAAAAGAGAGGCACATAGACGGTTTGCAAACAACATAAACATGGATAAGAGGTCCCTGACATGGATTGACCGGCTCTGAACACCTGCAATACGGAAGTGCACAGACACATAGCTAGATAGATTGATTGATAGATTGATAGATAATTACATAGATAATTGGATAGTTAGATGGATAGATAGATAGATAGAGGCAACTAATCAACCCAGAAAGAAAGCTCTGGATATAGACGGATAGGCAAGCAAGATAGGTCAATATGCATCCATCCACCGCAACAACATGGATGGAAAGATGGCATAGATCAGATTCAGTAGATGGATCTGACATATTAGATAGATTTCATAGGGTAGGGTAGATCGAATTAAATCAGTTACATTGATATGCACATAGCGAGAGACAAGGAGACAGAAATGGAGACATAGAGAAGCAGAGATACACAGAGACTGATACAAAAAATGATCGATGGGCAGAAAGAGAGATAGACTGTCGATAGGTAGCTAGCTATAGCTAGGTAGACAAAGATACATAAATCATGTGCAAAGCCCTGGGCTCGGGGCCATGTTTCGCTCAGTTGGCATCCAGCTGGACACGGACCAACTTGTTGTCCCCGGCATAGACAATGTCTTCCGCGCTACCAGGCTCCAATGTTGGGCTCTATGCATCTCTGAATGGCATAGAAATTGTTGGAACATCTAGATTGGTTCAACATGTTCCAACACTGGTGGAGAACATCCAATAATAATCAATAATAGATTTTCTTGGAACAGTTTGTGATGGTTAACGAGAGAAATGTGGAAGACACATTGCATTTCAGGGCATTGGTGCTCCAAGCAAGATTTGCTGTCGCCAATTGAGTCTCATTTGTTTGTTTGACATGAAATCTTCATGGGTTCACTACCGTAGCTGGTACAGTGTTAGAACAGCTCCATCATTTCTGTTTCTCGGTGGCTTTTCTGGCAGCTTGACACCTGAGACAGGCTCCAGTGCACACAGAAGTATCCCTTTCCCTTGATGCCCGGGCCTTGGAGTGACCTGATTTCTGCTCGGATTTGTTGCTTTTCCCTAGACAGCCTAGATTCAGTCAGATGAAGATGCGGGGTGTGATGTGTAGTCTTGCAGAGTTTTGCCCTCCCTTGAGGCATGTTGGTAGTTGAATGATAGTGGGCTCAAGATCGGAGCAACAATGAACTTCGAACCATTCCTATATCAGTACTCTTGACCGCTATTATTCTTCTGCCAAAGCCATGGTGGCATACTTTCTGGATTTCGGTAGTTTGTGGGGAGAGAAGCATGGCTCTTTTGATTGGTTGAGAAGAAAGAGAGCCTAAAGCACTGAACCCGCTCTCAGCTACCGGATTTTTAATGGTGCCCATGTGTTCACCTTGCATCGAGGCCGGTTCATTGGATGTCCAGGGATGCTGAGCTGTCTGGCTCTGAAAGAGTTGAAAGAGGTTTTATTTCACTTAGAATTTCATTTGATGCGTGTGTGTGTGTGTTGTGTGTTGTGCATCTGCTATGTGTGTGGGATCCAGTTGTTACAGTACTCCGACAGCATCACATTGCTCGTGACCAGATGTGACTAGTGACTAGTGCAAAAGCTTGGCTTTTAGTTGTTTGACTTCCAGGGTTTGTTCCAGTCCGTGAATCTTGCAATCTTTGCATCAACACACATGTGGTGGTTTCTTAAATTGGGGGTAACCCCAAATCATCCAATATTATCCAATATTATCAAATTTATGTTAGTTAACCAATCATTTTTGGGGTACCCCCGTGTTGAGAAACATCCATGTAGTCACGGATAAAAAAGGTGCGGCACCTCTTTGTGCTATTCCTCTGAGGGGAGAGCAGTTCTACGAGTACAGGCTTCAGCTATGGAACCGACCCCATGGCATGAGGCTTGATCATTCAGTTGTCCAAGAGAATCAGTTCCATGTTTCGCGTCTTGTTCAATGGTCGAGTCAGGAAGGTTGTTCAATGTACTGGCTTTTTCCTTCAAAAGCAGCTATTCGTCTCAAGGTGTGCCCTTCAAATAAGAAATGATTGTTCTAGACGCTGATCTACGTTCATGAGATTTAGCTGGGAGGAGGGACTCGGCTTTGAGAGTTGCAAGTTACCCTGACAGGTTAGGTAGGCATCCTCAATCAACTACCCAAAGTCACCATGCGCTGCTTGTTCAGATGGTGCCACGCACATCCTACCTGGACATTCTGGGCTTTGCTGTTCTTGGGCAATTTGCTGCTGAAGCGCTATTTGGCAACTTGGCAGCCCAAGCATGTGTTCTTTGCTGAAATGTTCTGAGCTTGCACACAAATGATATTTGGTATTCCAAGTTGTTTCATGTTTTTCTATGATTTTCTGTGTGTGTGTGTTTGTGTTTTGAAACAATCGAAAAACTTGATTGCACCATCATAGTTAGCAAGTGATTTTTTAGCCCTTTTTGACCATCCTTGCTTTGCTTTTGCCACATTGCCCAATGCCCTTGATGGGCTGCAGGTGGCTTTGGCACCAGACTTCTCCACGTCTGTGACCATATGGGGGTTGTTCAAATCTCAGTTCGGCCTTAACGTCCTTAAACCAGTGGCAAGATGAGTGAAGATGTCCCGGGCATTCCCGGGTTATATGGGAAGTAGATATGATCGGTCAGTATATGTTGACTGGATTTGTGCATGAATGCAAACTGTGTAGATGTGTTCAGTTTTCATGTTGCTCGTTGTTTCCTCATTGATGGAGCTGAACTTCAGATTCTTGCAGATTCACCTAAATAGCTTGGCCCGATGGACACAAGCTGGGCATGTGCACTGGACAAGACAAAAATGCAAAAAGAGGATTACAACCCAAACGTACACAAACCAACATAAGAAATGTCATAAGAAAATGTCAGAAAAGATGAAATGCATAATTAAGAAAGAAACGTATAGAAGCGTATCAAATGCTTCGAGTGCAATACTGAGCCTGCCTTTGCTGAGGTCCAATTTGGTGCCCATTGATGTGGAGGAAATGCTGCAAGCTGGTAGCCAGGCATCTCGAGTTGCCACTCTTCCTGAGTGTTTCTTCGTGACACAAAGAAAGTTCTTCAAAGAATCTTAGAATATCAAAATATCTTAGAATCAGAAGAATCCTTTGATTTGATTTTATTCTACAAAGAATCTGTGATTTTGTTATTTCGAGTCACATAGTGAATCACAGAGTGAATCACAGAGTGAATCACAGAGTGAATCACAGAGTGAATCACTGTGAAAACTCTTGCCTCGCTGGACCTATTCATTCTTGTTCATTGTGGTGTCTGGAAAAGTGCAGGCTCAACGAGTGGCAAAAGTCAAGCTGAAGAATTGGATGATCGAGGAGCACATGATCACACAATGACGCAGACTAGACCAGACTGTTTCTTTCTTTATATTTTTACGAGTCTGGCTGAATCCTATGTCAAAGTCGAACAAAGACTGAAGTTTGCGTATGGAAATGTGCCAGTTGTGGCCGTAGAGTTCCGCGCCTTCAAGGTTTCTCTTTGCAGATTCGGATTCAACCCATGTATCGAAACCGCAGATTGGCAGGCAAAGGTAAGATCTTTCCAGAGTGCTGCAGAGTTTGTGCCGGCACAAGCGGTTTACAATGGTTTGCGTGATGTTTACATGTGTTGGCTCTCACGGTTCCGAATGCATAAGTCGGTCGATACCAAACACAATCAAACATTTGACAATTCTGTTTATTTGTGGGTCGTTCACGAAGGGTACGGTGATTCGATGCGCAGAGATGTGTGCCCGAGGATGAAGACATGCTGAATGTGGAGTTGTGGATGGCCAACGCGACGAAAGCGCTGATGCCCAATCTGGACTGAGGAAACATCACATCGTGTTGTTTCAATTGCCACCGATACTGGTCCCGACAAATCATGCAAATCAAAGGAAGTCCTCCTCTCTTCAAGTGGGCCACATGTAGAAAGTATGCACATATACCCCTTCATACCATCTCATACCCCATGGATCCCCATGTGTTTGCGTGTTTTCGATGGTTGTCAAGCAGCAAGCATTGCAAGCATAGGAATGCAGCTGAAGAATGTTGAAGATACTTCGCTGATCCAAAAAATCAAGGCCTGGTGCAAGTTTGACCTGGAGTGCCTGCCTCAGTTCGGTAAGCTAACTAAGCCTTGCTCTACTCGCTGCCGACAGTTGGGTCTCCTGGTATGGCTGGCTCTAAGCATCCTTCTAGGTACTGATGTTGTATATTATATGAGATGATGAGTGGCATGAGTTTCATGATCGATATTGAAGCTTAAAAGTTTTCCACACTGGCAAACAACTGGTTTTTTGAGTGTATTCAAAACAGCGAAAGACTGGAATGAACTTCTAACCTAGCAAGCTACATCAAGCCACATCAAGCTACATCTTAGAGATTCTTAGAGTGTTTTGCTGCTTCTTAGTCTGGCAGATTTGGTCAATCATGGCTTGCTCAAACATGTGAGGCCAGACACATACCTCACGAGGCGGCGTTCGCAGTGTTAGTGCATTGTTTGAGTTGGTGCACGGACAGAAGCCTCACAGATGCACGCTGCCATGTGCGTGCAGCGATTGTGCTGAACTTCATTAGAATTCTACATGCCAAACATACACCCCTGATAATCGTCAGTGAAACACATGGCTGATTTGCTCCTCCAATCTGAAATTGATGCTCTCAGTTGTTCATGCACAGGTTTTGGATCACCAAGAAAATCTACTCAGATCCTAGGCCAGGAACGCTTAGAGTTTCCTGCTATCCAAGTGTTCACAACTTGATGGAAGAGTTGGATGCCAACCAGTTGGATGTCAACCTGTTGGATGTCAACCTGCTAGATGTCAACCTGCTGGATGTCAACCTGTTCGGAATGGTCTTAGTAGTTTCAATCACAGTGAGACTGTCTCCTCCTTGGAGGTGGTACCCAGACGGACTTCCTTTGATGTTCTTCTCAGTTCACAACACGAAAAGATTCGACCGCACTGACAAGCCAGGTTCTCACTGGTTCTCAGAGCTTTGTGCCGGGAGAGATACTAGACAGTAAAGCCAGCTATAATATAATTCGTATATGGCCATACACTATTTTGAATCCTTATGCATTGCTGTCTTAACTTTATCAGAAGGTGATTTGTAGGTGAAGAAGTGGGTAGGAAGATGAAACGAGTTTGAGAATGGTCAGCAGATCTCGGGAGGTGCCAAGCACCAAGGCTCCTCACTATCTTCGCGCGGTGCGCAGATCCCAACTTCGTGAATCAAAGCAGCTGCTCCACGTCTGGGACACAGCCTCCACCATGGCATGGCATCTTGGGATGTCCTTGGCATGTCCTCTTCACTGTCCTTCTAGTCGTAATTGAATGAAATGCATTCAAATGCATTCAATGAGTTTTTACCATTCTGCACCGAAGAAGACCTTTTGTCCCTCCTGCAGCATCCTATTTTCCCGGATGGGAAGAGATCACAAGCGATGATTCCTTGGAACATCCTGCAGACTTGTGAAAGTGGGACTCACACCTCCGAGGAGTCTGAGAGACCTGCCCACTCCCTGCCAGATGGAAAGCCTGAGAGAGGAAGAGGCCGTGGTCATCCGTAGTCTATACCAATAGCTGTGTGGCAAATTCATCTACTGTTGCTTCTTCTAGCATCCACTTCTCATCCAAGTCTTTGTACAGCATTGTTCATCAAGGAACCATAAACTTCCATGATTCTGCGAAGGGTACAGCCCGAGCCAAGGTAGCTAAACATCCAACAATGGTTCCAACAAAAGGTCACGCATGGGCCGTTGATGGCCTTTTGCCTTTTGCCAGAACCAATTTGCTTCACGAATTTCTTGCAGTACCATATTTCAATGGTCCTAAAAATCGTTGTGGGCATCGCGCGTGATTATCTCCTGTCAGGAGCGCATTCAAAGACCCGAAGACTACGCAGCGGATGTTTGCTGTTGCTGAAAGCCCAGTTCTGCCGCAACTGCGTTTCTCTCTCGAATCGGGAATCCGATGGAATCCGACACCTCTAAATGCTTCTATCAGCTGTGGCATGGAGAAAGCACGGGCTATTCGCTTCCCCAGCTGTTCAAGCGAAATTCTCTACTCCGAGCTGCTGAGAGGTCTGCAACCGCGACAAGAACAGCACATCTATTGGGCGCTCACCTCGGGAATAAAACAGCGACGTTCAAAGTAGCAGACTGAGAGAAGCCCACTATCAAGTATCTCACTTTGGGTATTCTCTTTGAATATTAAAAGTTCTCTTTGAAATTAAACTAAACAAGATTCTGTTGTGTTTTTGGATGTGTCAATGGGCTGTCTTCTTTGTAAGTGCGCACCAAGGCTGGAAATTGGTACTCAAGCAAGGAGGAGGCGATTTGGGACAACTTTGAGTGGAGTACCCACGTCGGTTTGATGGACATGATCCGTTTAGGCAACTTTCAGGTTCTGACGCACCAAAGTTGAAAGGATATTGGCATAGTCGGATGACAAAATACATCAAAATACATAATATACACATGGTGGTTTCTCAAAATGGGGGTACCGGGTACCCCCAAAAATGGCTGGTTATTACTGTAAATGACTACTAGTGGACGATTTGGGGGTACCCCTATTTTGAGAAACCACCACATCATTGTTTCCTGAAACAGTGATCACAAAGCACTGCCAGGTCCCCTTCAGATCTCCGTTGGAAAGCAATGCGTGGCACCCTCTGGATTATTTCACAATGTTGTGCCGCGGGCAGTAAGGCAATAAGGATGAGCATGTGTCTTATTCAATCTTGACATTCACCAAGAAGCCAGAACAAAGTCTAATGTGCTAAAGTCACCCAATTTCACCATATCTTCACTGGTTGGTGGTTTTAAACGTTTTTATTTTCCCTAGTAATGATTGAAAAATGGTTGGTTGACGAACATTTTTCATAGGGGTTGAAACCACCAACCATTTCAGCATTTCTTTCAGTTTGCAGACGCATCCATTTCCAGTGCACGGCTCCCTTAGGCCAAGGCGTTGCATCCTGATTTGAAGCTTGTGCCTTTCTGGAATCCCCATGGTTTGGACTCTGAATGAACGTGGACATAGATTCCACATTATTCAGCTTGTGCCAATAGATAGTAAATAGATTATATTTTGCAACTTTGAACCCTGGCATTCCAAAGAGAAGCTAGGAAAAGCAAGTGAGCAAAGCAATCAAGTTACGAACAAGTCTCACGGCGCATTTTGCACATGATCCAAAAAGTCCAACCGGCGGCAATCATTGCCGTGTCGAGCTCAAGGAGAAAGGATGCGGAGTGATGGCAAGAAACGCCGCTGCTTTTTCCTGTTTGCATTGTGAGGTGTTTGTTATCTCTCCATGTGGCAGCAATCCAGACTCCATTCGTTCTACCCGCCAACACTGGAATGTCAATAGGACTACAGGAGACTGATGGAGGACTTCAACAGTGATGTACTTCAACATGTGCTCATGCTGTGAGAAAATAAGTGAAATATGATGAAATGTGTGATATTGTATAATTATGTACATGTGTGTTTGATTATGGATATGTTCTACTTCAATATCCTTGTTGATGCTTCAAGCCTTCAAGTGTCATATTTTGGTACCTCTCCGAATGTGCAACATTTCCACCAGGCGAATGCACAGGGAGCCAAGCCCCGGTTTCAGGGCTGGGTCAATCCATCGGAGAGGCAGGTGCGACTTTGAAACTGTTTGAGGGTGAACTTTTTTTTGGAAGACAAAAGGATGCAAAGGGTGCAAGGAACAGGTCCTACAGAAGCCCGAAGCCAGGTTTGATTGATTTTTTTTAGTTTTTCGTTTCCATGGTCTTCCGAGCAGCCTATTAGGGAGAGCATCACGCTGGACAAATGCGTGTGTTGCCTGTATTGCTTGATGCGTTGGCTGGGCCATTGCTTGATGTCAGAGTTCATGCTTCACCTTTGTTTTGGTATTGAAGGCAGTTCACGGCGTTTTGATTTCTTGAGCTTTTTCCTCGACCTTCAGTACCGCCCGGAGGTGGCAGATTGACAAATCCAGCGTGGCAACTGGTCTGAATCGTTGACATTTGGAGCTGAGATGGTTCAGATTGAAACTTCATAAAATCTTCAGCATATCATGGAGTCTTCAGAGAAGGGCACTTTAACATGCTACAACCCTAATGCATACAGAGTTGCATTGACAATGATGTTCACTCTGCATAATGTTGGGTAGATGGGTTGTGTATTAGCGATAATATTGTTACGAAAGCCAGCTTAGCTGGCTTGTTGCTGTGTGCGAAGGAAGTGAGAGATAAGGGGTCTGGGGGGCACGTCTGCCCTAAAGCCCCAAAAATGGTCAGGGCCCTGGTGATGAGGGTGTTCCGACGGAGCTTTTTGCCGCGCTATGTACCATGTGGCAATTTACTGACGGTAGGGTATCGATTCCCCCCTGGTCCGCTTTGGAAGACCCGAATGGGGAACAGGATCCGTTGAAGTTGATATGGAAGGTTTGCTGACGTCATGTTGAGCCAATTTGGAAGGGTGCTGAGCCATTTCCACAGCAGTCTAAGGCTCTTGCAGGCTTATGTGGAGTCAGTGTCCAAGTCGATAAGTTCGGTCGACGTAACTTTTCGGTGTTGAGCCTTTGCTAAGCCAATCTGGAAGGATGTTGAGCCTATGTGAGGTGAGTTTGAGGCATTTGTTGGCTTCATTTTGCCAATTTTCGAACATCAACGGGGAACAGCTTCCGTTGGGGTTGATTTGGGGGGAGTGTTGAGTTTATGCTGAACCAATTTTGAACCAATGCTGAGCCAATCTGGAATGATGTTGAGCCTATGCGAGGTGAGTTTGAGGCATTTGTTGGCTTTATTTTGGCCAGGTTCTAACCTCAACAGGGCACAGCTTCCGTTGGGGTTGATTTGGGGGGAATGTCGAGTTTATGTTGAACCAGTTTGGCAGAGTGTTGAAGCCTTCCCAACTTGAAAGAAGCATAGTCTTCCTTCAGGAACTGCGTGGGATAAATGTGAAGTCAATGTGGAAGAGCTTATGTTGAGCTTCTTTTGAAGAGTGTTAAAGCTTTTCCAACTTGAAAGAACATAATGTTGAGGCAATTTGGAAGGATGGTCCGAACCTCAACGGGGAACAGGATCCATTGAAGTTGATGTGGGAGGGTTGTTGAGGTCATGTTGAGCCAACTTGGAAGGGTGCTGAGCCAATCTTGGGCCTATGTGAGGTGAGTGTGAGGCATTTGTTGGCTTTATTTTGGCCATTTTCCAACCTCAACGGGGAACAGCTTCCGTTGGGGTTGTTGAGCCCATGTTGACACAAGTTGGAAAGGTGTTGAGCCTATGTTTGGTCAGTTTGCGACCCTTGTTGGCTTTGCCTCGGGTCATTTTCCAACCTCAACGGGGAACAAGTTCCGTTGGCATTGACTCTGCAGGTTGTTGACCCCATGTTGAGCCAATTTGGAAAGAAATTGAACTATATTATGTCAATTTGTTGGGCCTATGTTTGGTAGCTTCATTGGTAGACCGCTGGCTTTCGTTACATCTTTCTCAGGTTCATGAACAAGTAGTGGAACATGGGTAGCAACATGCGGTAATATTTCGTGTTTGACAGGTCAAAATAGACAGGGATAGTTGGTATGACATTGAAGGCGTCAAGATGCATCACTAAGTGAAGACCTTTCTCCTTGCTTTGACTCTTCCACGTGAGTCAGTTTGTCGTCTTTGGAGCGGAGTGCGACTGTTATCCTTCTCCTTTCTCTCGCATCCTTGCGAGGATTCTGATGTTTTCTGCACTCTCAATAAGGACATGGCCCTATTAGCCGACGGTGCTATTCAGCGACTAGGCTCCAGACAAGAGGCCTCGCGGCCCAACTGAAAACAAGGGGGACCTTCAAGTCAGCCAGGTCGTCTCTTCCCCATTTTGTTTGTTCTACCCTTCTGACCACATCTTAGGAGTTGTCAGAATAAGAAACTGCTACCCTTTGAGGGGGCCAAGCTGATTGAGTTCTGAGTCAGTGCAGCACGGACCATAGCGCAACGAAGCTCAAAACGGAGGTCCCAGTGCGGTTGCCGCCTGGTGCCGGCCATGGTGAACAAAACTGCCCTGATCGTGTCGTTCCTGGCCGTGATCACTCTTGGAGGTGTCACAAACAAGTTCGCATACCAGATCAAAGATGTGGGAGATCCTGCTTACCCAGCCCACTTTTTCAAGAAACCGTGGTTCTTGGAATTGCTCATGTTCATTGGCATGACGCTCTCCTTCCCACTTCATTGGGCAGTGGAGAGCTTCTCGAAGCCGAAGATTGCAGATGGCACTCAAAGCCAGCCTTTGCTGACAGAGCAGGCGACTCTGAGGGGGCTAAGAGGCTGATCTACATACTTTAGACTTGTTGAACATGGCTCTTGACATTGTTTGAGTTCAAGTCATTCTATATCAAGTTTCATTTTTGTGTTCAACATTGGCTCGTGTTTGAAAAAAGATTTAAAAAAATTAACAAAGGTGCAGGGGAAGAGGCAAACCACAACACGCTGACGGGCCCTCTTGCAGGTGGGAGACCGAAGTTGGAAAGTCAGAGCGCTGATCTTTCTTCCAGCGATGGGCGATCTGGTGGGTAGCATCCTCAGTTTCACTGGTCTCGTTTACATCAGCAACAGCACAGCTCAGATGCTTGGCTCCTCCATTATCATCATGGTGGCCGTGAACAGCTACATCTTTCTAGGACGGCGCTACAACCGCATCCAGTACGCTGGGATGCTGATTGTGTTGGCATCTTTGCTTGTTGTTGGCTACTCAGCCGACATGGCAGCACGTGACAAGACAGGCAAGAGCAAATCAGGGATGCAAGAGTACTCGGCCTCCCAACAGGCCTTTGGCATGTTTTTGTGCGTGTTGGCACGAGTTGTGAACAGCATCCAGTTTGTCTTGGAGGAAAAGGTCATGGGAGAGTCCGGCTTTCATCCATTTGAGGTGACTGGCACAGAGGGTGTTTATGGCTTGATCATGACGGCTTGCATCATCATGCCCATCTTGGCCAGAATCCCAGGAAGTGATGTAGGTGGAGTTTTTGAGAACACCAAAGACTCCTTGCTGATGATCCAGCACAACAGCACCTTGGATTTGGTTCTGGTCTTCTATCTTCTTGGCCTTTGGGGTTTGAACGCCTTGGGCATGATGGTCATGAAGCACTTGGGAGCCGTCTTCAGGGCAGTCTCGAGAAATATGCAGGCACTCTTTGTTTGGCTCATTGACATGGCCTTGTTCTACGGCTTGGGTGATCGTGGTTTTGGATATGGCCCAGTTGGAGAACCGTGGCAAGGTACTGCATCTTGGATCCAGGTCATTGGATTCATCTTCATGACCATTGGTGTCTTCGTCTATGCCTACGGAAACGCAGTCCAACAAGTCATGGCTGCTCAAGCAGAGGAGCAAAAGGGAATTCCTTCCCCAATCCCTGTGGCCTATTCCATGCGAGAGTTGGCGTTGGATTTGGATCCAGGTAAGATGCCTTCACCCATGGCTGTCATCGCTGCAGAATTCAACCAGGATGCCAATGCTTTCGGTGACGCCGAAGCTTCTCGCGCCCTCCGCTCAGGCTCAATGACTCCTGGCGGCTTTGCCACACCCGGAAATCGCATCAAGCGAGTGGGCAGCAATGCAGAAATGGTCATGATTGGCTTGTAGAGATTTGACAAAAGCCAAACGGTTCTTTGAAATTTTCTATGAGGTCATTGTCTCTACAAGTGTCTTGTAGAATAGTGAGTGTGTGTGTGTGAAGCACGTTTCATGAGTGTGGTAGTTGGTCTTAGAGATCGAGCCGAAAGAATTTGTTACCAGAGGACACATTTGGAGACAATTTCAACTGCCTGCAGAACTTCTGTGAAACAGAGCTCCGATCCAGTCACCGTTGCTGGACTGTACATTCGCCAGGGCAACATTTGCTCATGGCTATTCACTGACGGTCAGGGGCCGGACATTGTGAAAAGCAGTTGAGCCACCCATGGGCCACCCATTGATTCACATCTTGAGAGAGAAAAGGAATGCAACGGGTTGCAGCACTGCCAGACATTGCGGACTGTGATCAACTAACGTCACGAACTGAACTTTGAGGTTGGCTGAAGATACCCTCTCTAAGTTGCTCCAGCATTGTGTTATCTATGTTTGTCTATCGATCTGGCTAGCTCTCTATCTACATATCTACCTATCCTATACTATTAATCCCCGTCCATCTATCTACCTTACCATCTATCTATACTGTGCTGTGCTGTGCTGCGCGTTGCTCTGCTACGCTTTGCTATGCATGCTCTGCTATGCTATGCTATGGTATGCTATGCTATGCTATGCTATCTATCCTATGTATCCGATCAATCCTGTTTGTACTATGTGTACAATGTATACTATGTATATGTCTATCTATCTCTCTATCTACACATCCTATACTATCAATTTATCTATCTATCCGTCCGTCCATCCATCCATCCATCCATCCATTAATCTATCCGTCCGTCCATCCACCTCCATCGATTGGTTAATTTCTGCATACATACACATATTTGCATGTGCATATTCTACATACACAACATTTACATATCTATCTGTCTGTCTGTCTGTTTGTCTATCCATCCATGCATCCATCCATCTATCTATCTATCTATCTATCCATCCATCCATCTACCTACCTACCTATCGACTGGTGTGCATGTATGTTTGAGAATCTCCTCCAGCTTGAGTTGCAGTTCTCCTTACACAATTGCAAACATGTTTCAAAGATGTTCGAAGAGCTAAACCACCACATCAGATGGGAAAAAACCAGCAAGCACCTCGCAAGAACAGCTTACCAAAAGTGGACTAATTTGCACGAATCATATGTTTTGCCCCTCCAGAGAGAGGTTTTATTGAGTTAAGACAAATAACTTAGTTTCAATCTATAGTGCTGGTTAATGATATGATCTGTACATTTTACATCTACCTCATTTTACATCAGATTTTATGATTCATCTGATTGTGTTTGTGATTTTGCATCTCCGGTTTTCAGGCGGCCTTCACAGAGCTCAAGCGCGTGCTGAAGCCTGGAGGTGTGGTGGAAAGTTGTGCCGGGAAGTGCTCCCCAGAACGGTTAGGGGAAATGTTCTGCTTGGTGGCTGAAGGATCTCTGCATGTGTCAAACTACTTGCAGATCGACCTTCAGGGAAGACAGAGCAGGTTTTGTGTCGCTTGATACTTCCTGGCCTGTGGCCCTGGTCCATACTGGTCCTGTCAAAAAATCAGTTGTCGCTGAGTGAATACCTGCGTTTGTGCAGGCCGTCTCTATGCAGTGGCGTCTGACGAAGATGAGGAGGTTGGAGAAACATAGAGAAAGTGACAAATGAGTTTCGACAAGTGACAGCTACGTTTTGTCTTGCAGCCTTTGTCTCAAAGTCGTGGTCTTGGACTTTGCTTCTTCAAAACGGTGTGGTGTCGAGTTGTCAAAGTATCTCAAAGTCCTAATGGTGATATCATAATTAGATATCTTTCTGGCCTAGTCACTTAGAAGTCACCTAGTGATTTATACTTGCTTCATATGTCGAAACACTGACTGGAGGCCTTCCAAGGTTCGTGGCAGAATGGCATGAAAGGCTCCATTTTCGATCAGGCGCGCCGTCACTGTCTAAAGTTTGAGAAGGGATGAAGAAAACACGATTTGCCCAAGCAATATCTTAACACAGAAGCACAGGCAAATACTCTCTTTTGTGTTTACCTGTGTGTGTGTGTGCGTGCGAGGGTGACACTCATTTCCACAGGGGATATTTCTTCCTTCAAGATCTGTTTTTCATTGTTGCCTGCATACTGGTAGTAAATGTTGAGGATGTTTTGGCTAATTGAAGGTGGCTTGCCAAGTTTTGTAAAGCTGCATTTTTCATACACCCAGACACTGGAAAGGATCAAATGTCGACTCTGTGCTGCAGCCTATGCGTACTTTCTTCTTTCATGGTTTTGCTACTTCCGAACTTCCGAATGTTTGCATTCACTCGACACATGTTGACACTGTATTGTGCCTTTGACGGCCGTCAGGCTGGCTTTGAGCTGGTTGCTGCCAAGCAAGGTGAATGCGGACTGACAGTTGGATACTGGAGGACTGCAGAGCAGCGCAATAGGGGACCGGGCTTGTTATGCCTTGAATTTGACCCACTATTGATGTACATTTGGTGAGGTGTCCACAGGGTGCAGAAATAGGTCCCATATTTTGGGGAAAGTTTTTCATTTTTTTTGCCAGGGTTTTTTTTTCCGGTCCCCAAATCAAAAAGCAAGCAGGCAGGCAGGCAGGCAGGCAGGCAGCCAAGCAAGCAAGCAAGCAAGCAAGCAAGCAAGCAAGCAAGCAAGTCAAATTCAACAGCATTGACCCCTAAAACCATCAACCCTAAGACCATACACCTAAAAGCATAAACCCTGAACTTTAAAACCACACCCCCATCACCCTAAAACCATAAACCTGAAAACATAAAACTCAAACCCTAAAACCCTCAAACCATAAAGCCTAAGACCATGCACCCTAAAACCAGAAACCCTGAAACCATAAAGCTAAGAGCATAAACTATAAGTCTATAAGCCTCCAAACAAGAAAACCCTTCAACTCTAAACCTATCAACCCGAAAATCATAATCCCCATAAGCCCCAAAACCACACACATTCAAACCCTGAAGGCATAAACCCTAAAACCATGAACCTAAAAGCATTGACAAACCCCAAATGTTCAAACCATACACTTATCGACCCTAAAACCATAAACCTGAAAGCAAATTACGCCAGCATAGACCCCGATGGCAAGTAAATGCTAACGCTGGACATTCTCTTTGGGGTTTGCAACAGTCCTCCGGCAACAGCAGCGGCACTCAAAACAGCAGCGGCACCCAGCAAATAATGTTCACACATGTCCGTACATTTCCAGTAACAGCAGGGGCACCCAAACAGCAGCGGTACCCACCGAATCATGTTGAGGTTGCTTCTTCCTATACTTGAAGCAAGAACTCAAATAGCTTCGCAATGTAGGGAGAAAAACAAACCCTAAAACCATGAACCCTACGACCATACATCCTCAAAACCCTCAAACCATAAACCCCAGGGCCATAAATCCTAAAACCTTACACCGAAACGCATGAATCGTAGACCCTAAACCCAAAAGCCCATCAACCCTAAAGCCATCAACCCTTAACCAAAAACCCTAAAACCCTTTGTCCCGAAACCCTGAAGCCCTAAAACCAGAAACCTGAAAACCCTAAAACCACCAACCCTAAAAACATACAACCATCAACCCCAGAAAACCATACACCCTAAAACCTGGAGCCCTAAAACCAGACACACCAAAACCCCAAAACCTCAAACCTAAAAGCATGACCGAAAAACCTGGAAACCAGAAAAACCTAAAAGCAAAAACCATAAACTTAAAAACCCTAAACCTGTCAAACCTTTCAAATTCCCTAGAACATGAGAAGGTCGGATGTCCCAAATGTTTCAAACACCATGGTAAATGAAAGGTAAACATGTCCCAAACCCTGCAAATGCCGAGCGGGAACAAAAAAAACTGATGGAAACCAGACAGAAATCAGGGGTTGCAAGTTTGGGGAGCCAAAGTCGGTCACAGTTTGTGCAGGAAGAAAGGAGTCAAGAAGAAGCAATCGAGAATGAAACAGGTGCCACGAAGCAGAAAGTTACGGCGAGATGCTGAATGGTCAAAGAACATCAATGAACCATGTGTTGATGTGGAGGATTGTCATTTGAATGGTCACACCAAGTGGTAGCGGCAAGTGCTCACCTTTAGAATTGAATTGTTGTAGCAGACTTCAATGCACGGTGATGCAGCTCAGCTCGAAGATGAGGTCACCTTTTTCAGCCTGAAGTCCACCTTTAAAGTGCCTTTTCCACAACTTTTCTTAGCTGATTTCGCTGGTTTTCGCTGCAGGCCAAATCCTTCGGAGTAGACCCGAAAGAGCTCAATGCACTCTTGGAGGGCGATGATTGAAAGGGAGTCCGCGGAGAAAGATGCTAGTTAGCTAGTTACATGTAGTTGCCTGATAGTTATGCTTTGGAAAAAGTGCTGCAGGGAGTGGGGTCGCGACTTTTGCACAAAGGAGTGCAAAGGTTATGTAAAGGCCCAGTACGGACCAAGTTTGTTAATCGTTTCTGGAGATGGCGCCAGTTGCCACAGGTTGCTGCCACTTGTTTGGCTGTAGTTTTGAATTTGTGACAACTTGTCTCTCTTTCCGAACCACCGATGGGGATCACTTATGTCATTTGGTGTGTGTGGGCGAGTGTGTGTGTGTGTGTGTGTGTGTGTGCGTGTTTTTGGCTGCATAGGGTCCAAGTCCTGTCAGTGTCTTGTTGTCTCCAACTTGTCTCAAGTCGTCGGAACCTTGCTAAACTCGAACCGGACCATTGTCTCTCCTTTTTGGCTGTGTTTTTTTCTTCCACAAGGTTTAGTAGGCAAGATGCAGGCATGCCATTTGTTGGCCATGCGCTTGAACTGCAGATAATGAGGTTGGATTGTTCCATGCGAGTGGGAGGCCAGCCATCTGGTATTACGTGTACCAACAAAAGTATAATTTGTGTTTGTGTGTGTGTGTGTGTGGGGGGGGGGTTCACATCCACTTGGAGTTCGCAAGATGATGTCGCAGAAAATGTGCGACTGTAATACCTGGTGTAATTACTTGCGACTCAAGGATTGAGTTGAGAGCATGTCTACAATAAGTTCTTTGTGCGTGAAGGTACAGCTACAATTGAACTTGAGATGTTTAGATTTCCATACATTTCGTGGATTTGGCCTTTCCCAGTATCAAACAGTATCACTTCATTGTAGCTGGGGTCCGGTGTCACCAGACAGCGGCACCTGCACAGCTGCCAGGACTGGGAACTGTTAGTGGTCAGAAATGTGAGTATGGAATCTATTGATACTGGCAGATCAATTCAGGAGAAACTCGCAGTGTATTGCCCTCAGCAAATTCCATATGAGACTACCAACGTGCCTCATTGAATTTTGGGCATCGCAGGGAAAACTAGGAGTTATGTGGGGGCGCGGCCGCATTTGAGCGCAGAAGGAAGAATCAGTCTCGATATGACTCTTTTTGATCGGTACGATTGGCGAACACTTAGGAAGGCATTGGTCACATGTGTTGGGTTTTACAATGTTGCACACTGAATTTCACACTTATGTACTCTATATACATGTGTGGTTTTACAAAGTGTCATGCCGATTGAATGGCCATTTCGAAGCCATTTCGCCGCAGGAATGGCATATCACTATGTGCTCACCTGGTCACTGTTGGCATCAGTCCTAGCCACCATCGTAGCCTTCGGTTTGATAGGCTCGGGAGAGATGCAATGTGTGCCCTGAGTGGGTCGGTAAATATAGGTTGTAACCATGGTTATTGACCAGTCAGTGAATGGGATGATCATCTAAGTAGTAGCCAATTGCAACATGACCATGCATTCCAACTGCTTTCAACCGTGTTTTGGCATTTCCATCAGCTTCATTGGATGAAGAATGGCCGGAAAATTATGATCCGCTTGAAGTTCCCACAGTGCGTTTTGGTGGTTTTCAAACCGCACCAGGAGGAGTAGTTTGAGACTAGAAGTTACAGGAATAGAAAACAGATGAAAGTAATACCTTTTGCTCAAAGAATGCAAGGGAATAAGCAATAGTGTTCCATCCAACCAGGTTGCCCTGATCTGACTGTATTGAAGCACATAGGCATTGATCAAGTTCATTGGATTTTGGCTAATGTACACAACCAAGATTCACGACGAGTGGTACCAAGCCACCTTGACTCACTTGAACATCCTGTCCTTTCTTCCAGTTGGCATCAGAACTTGGTAGTTGTGGTGTGTTGGAAGCTTGAACAACTGGCAACTCGCTGATGTCGCAAAGAAAAGACGCCGAAGGGTTTTCATCGGCTTGGTGTTCGACTGATGTAACAGATCAATTCCCAAAAACTGACTGAATCTGATTGAGTGCGTTTGATTCCTTGGTGACGGTCAGTGTGTGTGTGTGTGCTTTTTGCCATGCGTTGCAGTCTTCCTATGGGGTGCATTTTTGGACAAGCCATGGCCTTAGCAAGGGTCAACAAAGATCAGTGCTTTGCAGTTGTACAGCGTCGAACTACGGGTGGGGCGCAACTTGCAGCCTTGCTCCTGACACCCAGAACTACATTTGTTTAGAGACAAGTTGTTTTCTACATGTATTTTTGCCTTGCGAAGTCTGTGACTTTGAGTCTTTGATATTTTGGCGGAGATGGACCAATGAATTGAGTTGAACCTAGATATCCTGGCGGGGTACATTTGGATTCCTGTGTGGGTTTGTCCCAACACTTGCTGACATCCCTGGCAATGTGCAAATCTGACAAAGTGAAATAAGTTCTGCAGCTCAGCTAAGGCATGAGCATGATCCTGGCCGGATCAGAGCAGTAATGTTCATCATGCTGTTCGTAGTGACCGCCACGGAGATAGGCCTGGTGCAGCGAGACCCATAGATACCCATCAGGTGTCACTGAGATGTTAAAGATGTTAAAGTGCCGATGTGAATCACTACCCACTTACTGCATGTTGCGGCAGTGACCAAAAGCTCAATGTGGCTTTCCTAAAGAGTTTCAAGCATACCACGTCACTGCTGCAGTTTAACGATATCCTTCCTTGCAGACTGTCATGCGGACATGCGGCCATGAAATGGCATGAAATGAAATACCAAGTCGACGCAGCGGTGCGCTGTATGTTGTGCCGTGCTATGTGAAGGCCTTGTTCTTTTTGGTGTGGTGGGCATCAAGAATCTTGGCAGCGGTGCTGCAAGGCCACGTTCGAGAGCTCATCACAAAAGCTAGCGGTGGCCATGTCGTTTTTTTTTACATTTGTTTAGTTCTTTTTACAAAATATTTATATATATAATTATAAATATACAATTATATACATATACATTGTAATTTTAAATTTTAATTGTTACATAAGCAGAGTTTTTCTTGGCAAAGTTTTTTTGAGGTCTGGAAGTCCCTTGTGAAGTTTCACTGGTTGACCTTGGGCCTGGGGTTGCGCCGTGCCAAAACCGGGTTCCCTTCCAAGTCAATCGTCGCGTTTTTCTCCAAAACTCTTCGCTGCGTTCGTTTATAAGAAGAAGCAAAGATGTCAACCAGCGATTGGCTCATGGTAAGTATATGTAATTCAGTATAGTTCGTCCATTTTTCTCCAAAACTCTTCGCTCTTGGTGATACAAAGAAACAATGTCGAAACATGTCCATAAGCAGTTGTTACACGAACACTGTCAGAATTCTTTGCTAGTGTCAAAGCGTCAAGTGTGACAGCTGTTAAGAAAAGTGCATCCTGCTCTCGCATGCAGAAATCTCATTGAATTTATCCCTTCTTGTCGCAGTGAACATCAAAAATGAGTGATTAAAGACTGCCTCCTTGATCCAAGGACAACGTTGCTAGCCATGCTAGTACTAGCCTCAGTTCGGGCACTGGCTTGAACAGTAGAAAGCAACTGAGCAATCCAGCAAAAGCAATGTTTTGAAGCAATGTTCTGTGATTGCTTACCACATTCAGAATGCATCAATATTGTTTTGGTAGCGAGGGTGTATGCTTTAACCTTGTTGTTGCGCATCCACAGGTGAACCTTTGGGGAGGACTAGACGCGCTGCAAGACTCTCAGAGCTTCAAAAAGCAGGATAGCCAACAGGAGTGAATTGCAACACGTTGCTTGATCTGCTTCAATTGCATCTATGTGTTTAGAGATGTTTCGTTTCAAATGTATGAATTTCATTGAATTTCATGTATGTATGTATACTTTATTTATTGTTTGATGTAATTTTGATGTTTTCAATTTTATGTTTGAAACATCTCAACTTCAGAACCAGAAGCACTGCAGAAACACTTCCTCTCAGGCTGAGATTTCCCGCGGCGCACGACCTGGAGTCCTGGTTCTCTGTAGTGCCCTCAGCGCACGCAAAGAGGAACCACCAAGTGGATCGAAATAGAAACAAAATAGATGTAACATAGATAGTTTCATTCATTCATTCATTCATTCATTCATTCATTCATTCATTCATTCATTCATTCATTCATTCATTCATTCATTCATTCATTCATTCATTCATTCATTGATTCATTCATTCATTCATTCATTCATTCATTCATTCATTCATTCATTCATTCATTCAGTCGCATGCATGCATTTGTTTATCTATCTATTCATTTATTCTGATAATATATTTATTTGTTGGTTTGCATTACTACAAAACTATATAATTAGTATATATATATATATATATATGCTTGTACTGATGTGTACTACCCGATTGAAACAAAAACTAAATTGTACTCAACTCACTCGACTCGTGCTATTTCGTCCTCGAACCCGTACTGTCTCGTACTTCCGGCGCCACAGCAGCCACAGGCAAAGCAGTTCTCTTTGCTGTTGGTGAAGACCGTGTGTTACGCCTTCGGCTTCATTGGTTTCAGGAGACCGGATCAAAGCTGTTGGTTTTGGACGGTTTCAGTTGGCAGATCATTGGGAATGCGGTCTGGCAGATCACAAAGTATGTAGTGCATATCGATTCTATTTGTAGATATGTCTTTTCCTTCTCTCTCTCTCTCTCTCTCTCTCTCTCTCTCTGTATATGTGTGTATATTTATATAGAGAATATGTGTCTTCTCTCTTACCCGATTGAAAGCGAGCAATGTTTCTCCTTGCTAAAATTTGCTTAAAGTATATCGAGTATCCAACCATGGCATCACTGCACGAGTTTGGCTCAAGTCATCGACATGACCATTTTCATTGACTCTCTTCGTGCACGGAACCGTGACTCGCCGTACAACAACAGGCAAACCCTCGCAGTGAATCGCAAAGTCTCGCAGGCAGCACATCGGCAAGTTCATCGCGCTGATTCTGCCCATGACCCAGAGATACCCAGAGGGTAAGGGGAGGCGCTTCTGTGAGAGATCATCATACATAGTAGCAGTTTGTCACATACCTACTATAATTGTCAGTCCGCTAGAAGTCTAGGTGTGCTGGGCGTGCTGGTTGATGCTGAGTGGTTTTCCCTGGCCCAGGTTAAATGTATGGGGCTTGCCAGTCCTGTACCTGATGGCATTGCCTCTTGACCCATGCGAGCAGGTGGGTCTCAAAAGCCAAACTCCATGCGACCCTTAAAGTAGATGCATGGACCGGTTTTGCATTTGGACAGGCAGCAGCAAGCATGAAACCAGCGAAGATGGGCGAAGTATGTGTGTTCACACCTATGTGATGCAAGTTCCATGCCTAAAGCAGGGTCCGTACTTGGAATCCAGTCTTGACTACCTCATCTACCTCGATATGTCCGGATGATATTATATTCATTTGTATATATATATATATATTTATATTGTGATATATTATGATATATTATGTACATGTTCTGTATGCATGTATGTAATATATTTATTTATCTATTTACATTGTTTGTGACTGTCATTTGCGATCGATGCCTTTGGGTGGATGTAATTGCATGTACATCATGTACATAACTGTTGCTGGTGCGAGATAAATTGGAAAATTCGGGTCATGCAAGTAATCACTACCAAGGCAGACGTCCATCAATTCTTCATGGCGCGTCCAGAAATGATTAGCGAAGTTGTGCGACAGGTTGCAGAGGAGGAGTACGACGTAGACCTGGCCATTCGGGTCATTTGCCAAGGACGTTTGGTAAGTTTGGTAGCTTGCAGGGTGATCAGGGTGGCAGCCCAACGAGGAAGTCATTTGAATTCTTTAAAGGGATTGACATGGATTGGCTTTAAATTTGTTGTGCAGTCTTGGTTTAACCGATGGATAAGCGAGCTCAATGTGACTCAATGTGGTTGCACGCCCTGGGACTCAGTCCAACCCAGGTTTGGCAGTTGGCAGTTTGCTCAAAAGAGCGACGGTATCTTGGAAGTGAAAGCTGTCACTGGGTTCCTTGTGAATGGTTATGGAGTTATGCAACACGGCATAGGAAAATATGTGCAATGTTTCAGACCTCATCATAAATGTTAAATGGTTCAAGAGTCAGATGCAGCGATTATTTGCCAAGTGTTGTCATGAAACGGGATTCTCTCATGTCCAACTTCAGATTGTTCCCAGAAGGTGCACAGCACTTTGGACAACAGCAGGTGGAATCAATGCCCTTATTCATGAATCAAGTGCTTTATTGCTATTTGTAGCATGGTAGAACTCGCACGGTTTGTTCTTTCTTCGAGGCGGTCTCTTGACACCTGCAGATGTTGGGTCAACAGGACAGGCACTTTGTGTTACACGCTGATCCATGTGGAATGAAACAGGAGAGGCTGAGGCCGCTAAGGTAATCCGAGCACTTTTGCAGCTTCGGAGCCAGGAAACTTGTTGCAGCTTCGGAGCATTCGCCTCTGGCGAGGATGGCTGGGGCCACCAGCTACTCTGTGCATGCTGTGTGCAGTGCATGCTGCATGGAGGAAGAAAAGATAAGGGAAAGCTTTCGGAGAAAAAAGTGTGACGGAATAAATAGATTGAAGAATGCTTTGAAGATGAAGAGTGGCGTGTCCAACTTCATGTGATGTGGGAGCCTTTGCACTACTACAAAGCCCACGGTTTCACTCAGGGCCCCTATTATTTCATGGACATTTTATGACCTGCAACGTTTGTGCTGCTAATATGGTGATTGTCAGTCAGTTGATGCCAATACTGTTGGCATCGCTGCACTGATGGAAGAATTGATGTATGGTATGGTGCTCTATGGTGCTCTGCGGGATTGAGCTAATGAAATCTGAGGGATAATTTGTTACGTTAAATCCAATCTTGACCCTCGGTGCAATGACATGCATCCAGAGTCCCAATGAGAACGCTTGTAGACGTTCAGAGTCTGATCGAGGCCATTTGTGCTGCCAGCCGCAAACTCAGAACCAGCATGATCACACCCAGTGTCATCCAGTTGGTTCGGATGCAGTACCGCATAGTACAGCTATCCTGTAGTTTGGTGAAAGTCTCGAGACTTTTCCTTGAAGACTATATAGATCTATATAGGAATCTGTTCGTGCTGATTCCATTTGAAATCTTCATTGACGCCTTCTCTTCTTGGTTCCAAAAATGGCCCCGAGCTTCGTCCATGGAAATCCATGGATGTTGTCACGTCGAGGTCCGCATTATCGAAGAGCCTTCAACAAGAAAGGCCGAAGTGTTTGAAGCCCAAAACTCAGCGGCTCAGGGTTCTCGACACCTGGAGGTGTGCAGGGTGGGCAGGTTGTTTTGGCTACGCTGGCGTTTCGGAGCCAGGGTGCTGTCCAGATCTGTGGGCTCTGGAGGGTGGTGCAACTGTGTGCTGCCAAAAAATGTGCTGAGCAGTGCGCAGGGGTTTGTGTTGACATGGCACAGTGTTCTTACTGGTTGGTGGTTTGAAACATGTTTTAATTTGTTTATTTTCACTAGTAATTATTAGCAAATGGTTGGTTGACTAATACTTTTCAAAGGGGTTGAAACCACCAACCAGCTTACCATAGCTTCCCAATGTTCATCATTGTTGGGCAGGGCGGACATGGGGTGTGCAGCTGAGCAATGTCCACGAGTGCACTTCCATCTGAGGCCTCAAGCTGCTTAAGCCCAAGGGGTGACTTGGATTGGCAGCACTGGCATCATGTCATCCCACCATAGGAATAGGGCATTGCTTCAAAATGCTTGACATGTTTACACCAATCCATGCTTTCTAGATTAGAGGAGTCTCATAAAGTACCCGTCATATCACAACAAGTTCCAAACACATCAAAAAAGAAATGGTGCCCGGGGTGTCGCTACAAAACGCCGGGGCATGTCAAGGGCTTGGCTTTGTGTCATTTCATTCCTCCAAAACCAGTAGTTTGACCGGTCGAAGACACAACAGGCTGTTCGCTGCTAAGGTATGCCGTCTTCTATGGCGCACAAGCAGCTATGAGGGCGTCAGAGAATCGGGAGTGATCTAGCAGCACTTGATGAGTTCAGAAGCTATCATTGGAGGTGCAAGGATGTTGGCACTTGTAAGCTGTTCCGTGCTTTGTCAGCAAGTCAAATCCTTAATGTTGGTGATTGCAAAGGCTCTTGAGGAGTGTTGTTTGTTCTAGATCCGTGTTGGAAACCACATTCTAGCGATGCTTCTTGGATATTCATTTGGCAGTTTCACGGCTTTTGGTCTCAAGTTACGACATTTTTCAATTCCAACTTGTTTGAGGCATCCTACCTGAACCTTGGACCCATTGCCGGGCCCTATTTAGCCGAAGCAACTGGGGAGAAGGTCAAACCTGAAAAAGAAGAACATGCAGCAAGATCGAACTTTCTTTTCTGGCATGTGTCAATCGTTCATTCCTTCACAACTTCAAGAAGTGCGGTGAAATCCGATGAAAACTGTACCAGAAAGGCTGCGAGAAAAGGGTACCAGATTTCCTTGATGATCGAGAAGCTTGCTTCAGGGACGCAGCCTTGAGACCTGATTTGTTGACCCCGACAAGATAAAGCCATGCAGTATATCTTTAAAGGCGGCCTCACTCCTGACAATCAAGTTTGTTCATGTTTGTTCCACGCAATTGCACATGAAGCTTAAACGGGTTTGCCATTTGTGTTCACTTCTTGTGTATGGTGAGATCAAAAGCAAATGATGCAAATGCACCATGGAAAGAGTATGACTTTTCCCCAGAGAACGTTCTTAGCACAATGAATCCTGCTTCCTTTTCTGGAATTTTCAGCATGAGCAACCTTCATGTCAGAGAAGGATTGAGGATGTTCCGCGGGTTGGACGTGTGTATTTTGAGGGGCGTTTTGTTGGAAAACGGAAGAATCGTTTCAACCGATGGTTGTTCGGTCGATCTTACCAGTGTGGCTTGCAGAGACAGAGAGGGAGCGAGCAGTTGCCATTTGAAATTGTTCAAGCGTGCCACAATCTTTTTTGTTTGCATGTCAAATGCACATATATACACATATGTATCTATCTATTACATATATATATATATGGTATGTATATATATATGTGATATGTGAGTATGTATATGAGTGATCCTTATCAGTACAACTGCAATGAGGCATTTGCTGCAAGGTAGTATGTTTTCTGCGTACCAGAATGAAATTATTTGCTGGCGCGACGAAAGTACAACGAGTGGGTTGCATCATTTTGCAGGATGCGGTTTTCGTATTCATCAATTCTGGTACCGTTTGAGGTAAAACAATTTAAGGTTTTGTCCAACAAATATGTGCGTGTTCAGCTCCTTCTCAAGACTTTCAAATCAATGGCAAAGACTGCCTTCACGTTGATTTTTGTTGCTCTTTATGCAACCTAAAGAGGAAAAGATATCGCCTCCCTTCCATGTCCAACTTCGGCATTTTGCTATTCTGTACAGTCACTCCGCAACTTGGGTGGAAGCCAGCAAGCAGAGTTTCAGATATAGGAATGCCGCCGCTACAGGAGAGGTT
>VSDK01005341.1:74059-106010 GCA_009767595.1 Symbiodinium kawagutii | reverse complement strand
CTGTTAGAGGCACCTCTTCCACCGTTGGAGATCGACGATGGGGAGCGTGCCCTTCAGGAGTTTGGAAGGGAAAAATGCGCCATTGTTTGCAAAACCAAAGATGAAGACATGGCCGGCATGTTTCAGTCTTTGGTTTTCCTGTAACACTGGCAATTTCTATCTCAATCAGGAGTCTGAAGCCATCCATACCGTGCAACTGCACACTGAGCTTGAAAAGTGGTGCATTGATGTCGCTTGTCGTAAGGAGCTGAAGGCCTCCGGAGATCCGGAGTTCCAATGGCCAGCTGACGGTATCTGAGTTTCATTTAGATTTTGACAGTGTCGTGCATGTGATGGGAATATGTGGGCCATTGTGGGCCTATGTTTTTCTTGTAGCTGATAAAGACTCAAGATGACTCAAGGATATTCAAGGCTTTAATCGGTCGTGTCAGTGCAACCGCCGCTAAGAAACTCAGAAGCAATTTTGACTGCTTCTGGACTGAACTACTCGCACAATCTTCCATTTCCGCGGCATCACTACCCAAACTGCGTACAGTGTCGAAAGGGATGCTGACAAAAGCTCCGCAGGCATTGATTGCATGGGGTCCAATTTGTATCAATTCCTATCGTTGACAGAAGCCAGCCATCGGCCGATCCAGAGTCGATCTCTTAGGTTATTGCAGTTGGATTGGCTTTCTGTCGACTGGACCAAGGTACACTTTTTCCGACGGCAAAGGCCTAAGTTCTGATAGTTCTGCTGCTCCTGATGGATAGGATGTCACCCCAACACAAAATCAAATGGTCATTGAAGCCAGAATCAGCACGCCCTCCAGATCCACTTGAACCCCATACCAGTAACATCCAGTAGCAATACATGACAATGGACAGCTGGACTGCCTTTCGAACCCTGGCTGAATCCCACATCTAGGATCGTTTAGGATGGCCTGTTCTCTCAGGCAAATGGCGCACTTAAGACTCCTTCAGCAGCTCCATCTAGTGGGCAGGCACAACTGAAATCTAGATGAATCTAGACCGTCTGCAGCTATGTGTAGTCCCTGGAATCAGAGCCTTTGCATTGCGGTCTTGTTGGGAATGGTACATCAAGCGTTGTTCGATCATGATGTGTGTATTTGGATTGGCCTCAACCCACTCCCAAGCACAGTCACACTGCCACCGTTCGATTAGCCGAAGCCAATGTGGTCATGGAGAAAACTACAGAGGTCAAGATTAGGTCATAACTGATTGGCACTGATGATCTTAGCCGCACGAGCGACGGTATTCAGATTGCATCTCCCAAGCCAGTTGCTGATCCTAGAGATTGCCGAGATCTCTGGGCATTTTGGCAACAAATTTTGCCCATTTCCCTGCTTCATTTCGGCCATTGTCATGGAAGGCAACAGTTGTACTCATGGTTCGCATCAATCTGCCAACATGAAACAGATCAGGGATTTGCACTTGGAAACGCCATTTGTGAAAAACCGCCTGAACCCACTCCCAATGAAGAATACATATGTGCTACTCAATCAACTGAGAGTTAAATGAAATGAACGGCTGTGTTTACCCATGCAAAGTCTTGAGAAATGGGCACAGGCTTGGACACCCTTGGCAAAGCAGGCAAGAGTGGAGGGGAGGATCGGGAGGCCGCTGGCAATCCCATGGACCACTGCATTTTGTTGTTGTCAGTCATTGCATGATATATTTCTGCACCTGTTCCAGTGATTTAAGTGGGGGTTGCTCAAAATCTTGCCTTCGTTAGGGAGGCAAGGAAATATCACAACCTGCTATTCATTCGAGATACCTGTTTTCTTACAGTGCCTTCTGCGAATACTAATTCCCTTGAGAACCTTCCTTTCACAGAAAGTATTTTTACCTAATAGATTTTCTTGAAACGAAACGATTCCTTTCAAGTCTCTGATCAAGATGAAATTGTCCTCACTACAGAATAGTTTTCCCTGTGGTAGAGGCTAGATCGCCAAAAGATACATGTGCCGTAAAGACTCAGTGTGGAAAAGAAAAGCGATGATTGCTTTCAGAATGTGCATGTAAGCTTTGCGATGGGCGTTTGATTCAAAGCGCTCAAGTTTCTCCGGGGTGTTATCCGGCTGGCCACACACCCACAAGGTCCTACAAGTGATTTGTTTCGAGCGTAACACATTGCTACATATTGCTACTCCGGAGTGGTGTTCAAGAAGTCGCCGCATTTTGTATGATTCCATGCTGCGTGGTGGAGATCCGCAAGGTGGTTTTCATAAAACTGTTACCACATGCCAGGTGGTTTTACTGGCAATGCCAGGTGGTTTTGCAAATTTCATCAGATCGAGATGTCTTGTTCCTTGCTCTTGACCTCTTGCGCTCGTAGACTCACACGTTTTCAGACGTTGGGAAAGTGGAGACATCCGGCTGATGACATGTGAAAATAGCAGGCTCACAGTGAGGTTGTGAATGCAATACCGCCCGAATCGAGATTGTGGTGTCATGATGTGCAGTGCTGATCCACACATTAGCCACCGCCAATCATCCGTGTGTTCCTGCTGTGCCATTCTGTGCTTGCGGTTGATTCTGTCGCTTGAGAAGTCGTTCGACGCAAGCTTGCCTACCGAGGAGGGAGCCTTCGCAAAACCACAGACCCCAGCTCAGGCTGACGACGATCGCCAACAGCTGCAGACTGCAAGCATATTGCATTGCAGATTGGTAACATCAGGTCTCTGTGTAGGAAGTATTTAGAATCTATTCAGGTCATTTGTACTGGATCGTAGTGGTTTTCACGTGTTTGGTCCGTCACACATTGTGACTGTCGTGTTTTCACAACGCCAATTTGCACCTCCAACAGAACAGTTGTTAATGACAGGTCCGACAGGATAGCTTGAGACGATGCTTCAGATGTACCGTAGAAGAAATCAAGGCCAGCCAGCTTGGTTTGTTTGTTGAATGTGTTGTTCAACTGAAGATCTTCATAAAATTACAAGTCAGATGTATGTAGTCACTTTGTAAAATGCTTGCATCCTACCTACGAGTCCAGCACAGAAGAATTGCCTGCATGTCTTGCAGGAAGCGCATGCAGAAGCCTGCAAATGGAGTGTGTGACCGTCCAAGAGCCGCAGCGAGCAAAAGTCAAGATGCTGTTTAGAAGTTTTTTGCAGCATATTGCATTTGTTGTAGCTGGTGCATTTTCCACTTGTGGTGGAAACATTCTTTATCGTAGGCTATCTAACTACAATTGACTATATGGCAGTGAGTCAAAACCTTTTGGTGCGGAACAATGGCAACTACTCCTTTCGTTTCAGAGCTTCGTTCCAGACCTTCGTTCCCGACCTTTGTTCCAGACCGTTCCTGACCTTTGTTCCAGACCTTCGTTCCATACCCTTTTTGGTATTGTAGAAGGATCCTAATTCGTTGGTTCACCCATACACATACTTTGGCCATGTGGCATGCCACAGTGCACCCTGTTCTTATTTAAAGTGCTTGACTGCGAAGCAGCCGCTATGTGTGGTGCCATAGCGTCGCCATGCTCACTGGACACGCTTCTTTGTCCACGGTGTGCTGGGTCATGTGCCATGCCGCCAAGCAGCCCTTCTCACTTTTAGTGCTGAACTCTATGAGGAGGTGGCCATGTCCAGCCGCCCAAATCCGAACCACCTGTTGCAGGTCCCGTGGGTCAGCCCGCCTTCCAGAAAGTTCAAGACCCGTTCCACTCTGGGCTTCGTCGGGCCATATTTTTTCTCTCAGAATATAGAAGAAATGAAGAGCTCTTCGATGTTGCAAAGTGATCTTGCGAAGAGCTCGAGATCCACAGACCTAGCGGAAAGATCAAGAGCATAGAGATCCACAGGATTCTACAGAATCAGAGAGATCTGCTGAAATGCTCTTGCCAAAAGAAATACTTGTACAGAGACCGAAGGTAAATCCAGAGAAAGTTTGGGGTTGGCTGGTTAGACATTTGCAATAGTAAACTAGGAGGTACAATTGCACAAATCACCTGCAGGAACTCCAAGCTGCTATCCAGAGCATGCTGGTCACAACCCGCAACCCATATTTGTTTTAAGCAAATGTCAACTAAGTAAGAAAGGGTAGAGCACACGTTGAAGACGTGCGGAGCAGGAGGGGTAGCAGAGGCATGGTGGTTCAACCCATTTATGCGTGTGGAGTGTAATCGCAATTGTGTGTCCAAGCGTTGGTACAGGACACCTGTGGACCCAACACTGTCCATATTGGGCTTGTTTGTTTCTTGCCTCTCAGTGCTGAGTTTCCAGGTTGCCAGAGCTGGAGCCAAGCACTAAGCGCTCAGATCACTTCGCTGTTGCAAGTCGCTACTTTGAAGGTGCTGGACCACAAGGAATCTAGTCTTGAGAGCATGCATCGGACGTTGTCCGTATGTAAGTATGTAAGTTTATGTAAGTATATGATAGTATATGTATGATTATGTATGTATATTTGTTTGTTACTGTACATTCTGCATCCATGCATACGTTCATACTTGATGAAACATGCTTGAAGACCTTTCTAGGTGACTTGCGCAACTGGCTTTGTACGTCCTGAGGCAAGAGGAGCCTCGGATCAACCGGCAGGCACGTGTGCTGGGCCATGCAGCAAAATCCCCAGCGGTGAAAGCGGTATGCCTGGTTTGCCAAGAAGTTTCAGAGGAGGGCAGGCGATTTGCCCTTTGCAGAAAGTCTCATGAATGAACTCAGGGCATTTCAGTGCCATTTTTCCAATAGTTTTTGCATGTTTTTGCAGTATCCTTGTGCTAGCGGAGGCAAAGACGCTTGAGGCTTTATGGCAGGCGAGGATCTGCATCAGAAGTTCGAGGTTCACCAAGGTGGCTTTTGTTTTTGCAGGGACTGATCTAATCAGTCGCGTTTGTTGGAAGAGTTTTTCCAATGAACTTGGAGCGGAAATGCCAGGAGGCCTCGATTACAAGCGGAATTCGCGAGCCCGAACCTGAGCAACAGCTCTGGCATCGCAACATTTGATTTGGACTTGGCAACTGTTTCAGGTACCTGCCACCTTTTGTGTTGATTCCTTGTCCAACTGCGCGGTGAGGTCTGACATCCTCGGCACTGATTCGAGGGAGCGGACGTTTCAGATGTTACACAGTGCTGCTGAAGCATCTGAAGCCAAAGATGCCTCGAATTTCTGCTTCACCAGAATCTGTATCTCCTCAGTGGTGTTTCCTCAGCATTTCCTTTGAGATTCAGAAATCATATGTGTATATATATATATAATATATATATATAATACATATATAATATGTTTGATTACTTTATTATTTATCTATCCATGTCTTCATTTATTTCTCTATTCATTTATCTATTGATGTATTTATTTATTCATTAGTTTATTTATGTATTTATTTATTTACTTATTGTTTATTTATTTGTTAGTTTAATTAATTATTCACTGTAGATATCTTTGAATATTTCAGATTGAAGTCTTTGGTGAAGTGATCAAGGCAAAAGGGTTGCTGAACAGGAGAGCTTGGACACAGCTGCCCACGCGGCAGTCGCTTGGCTGAAGCTTTTGATGGCAGTGCAGTTTTCTTCGCATCAAATGGGAGATCCTGAGTGTGTTGTCTCATGTTTTCACGCGAATAAATGTCTGTATCTAACATACACATATATACATACATATTCTTTCTTGATTGTTTCTTTTCTTCTGGTACTTATCTTTATCATACTTTTGTCTTGACACACGTCGACAAAGCTCTTAGGATAAAAGGCATTTCTGCCGTGTGCAATCCCGAGCAAGCCACCCGCTGTCAGCATCAATGACTAGGAGATCACCGCAAGCATTGCCTACTTGAACTTCGTGCGGCGGTTGTGCGGACTTCCCAAGGTAGCGGCTGCCACTATCAAGAGCTCAGTTTCTTTGCTGTAAAAAGTCCATGTCAGTGGAACTGGAAAGTAAAGCAGCTACTGATCCTTGGCTCAATTCAAAAAACTCAACCCCTACACTCACGTGCTCGGGTGGTGAGGAGCATGTTTCACGATGTTTCACGAACTTCTGTTGAGCCAGCAGTGATAGTTGGTTTGCATCCCTTTCACAATTCCGGTTGCGTGCTGCTTGGGCTTAGAAGCGCAGTATCTTTCCGAAAGTCGACCAGATAGAATCTGCTGCTTCGCCGCAACCACGCTGGCCGAGTTTTTAGACCCGCGGAATTTAGATTACATAGGGACATAGGCCATCGATGGCTTGTTCGCCTTGCCATCGCTGACACCGTGCTGAAAGTTTGCCAACTTCTGCTATCGCATTTGCCGCGCCAACAACCACCAACACGACCTTGCTGCACGGAGAACGAGACAAATCAAATGTTGTTTTGGTCCGGCCATAGACGGTCCCGGCCCATCTCAGAACTCTTTTTCAAGCGTGGCGTTGATTGCATGAGTGGGCGGAGTCGGCGCCAGCCAGTGGACCAGAGCCGAGTAAAGGCCCCTGAGTTTCGCTCGTTTTTTCAACTGCCGCTCGTGCGCAGGCAATGGTTGGCCTTTCGAACAGCATGCTGACCTATGGTTGATCTACAACGTAGATCTTATTTGCTATTATAATCTTATTTGGGATTTGATGGATTCAGCTGGCCGATCTCAAACTGCTGATATTTGGTCGGACAAAAACTGAATTGTGTGTTTTGTTGTTGTTGTTGTTGTTGTTGTTGTTGATGATGTTGTTCATGTGGCCAGTTGCCGTTTGGCTGCTGGGACACACCAGCAGACTGCTGCCGCCTTGGCCAGGTGCAGTTGAGTCCTTCAAAGCAAGTGGCATGCAGCATTTTGTGCCAGGCAAGGCTTTCTTAGCTTACTTGATGTGCCTGGAAACTTGGGTTGATTTGATATGTTTGGTGAATTTTGACCTATGACAAAGTTCATACATATGATGCATATTGCAATCCATACTCCTTGGCAGCAAGAAACTCACAGTCCAAAATGGTGGATGTATGTGGATGTATCAGAACTTGCCACCGTCGGCTGTACATCACACAGTGTATCATGAAATACTCGTGGTGTCATGCTCCCAAGATCTCCCAATTGCCCCAACTTGCAGTTGATTGATTCACTTTGCCGGTGCCATGCCATGGTTTTCGACACGAAATCAAAATTCTTGGAACTTCTGCTGTCACAGCCATGCATGTCCGTTTCCCAACGCATCATCCAAGCGAAGGCATTGCTGCCACGTAGCAACAAGGCGCCGAAGTCGAGGCCAGTGGCGTCCAAGACACAAGCAGAACATGCCTATCGTAGGAGATATGCAGATTTTCGAAGGGTCTCTTGACGGGGAAACGAGTCACTTGAGTCACTTCAGACTGCAAGTGATACACATCCAGTGGACGTACTGATTGGACATCACGGTATTTTGTTGCAGGGCGGATGATGCGAAGCCGAAGCCGAAGCCATCACCAAAACCAAAGCCACCATCTCAGGGATCCGCGTTTGAAACAGGTGACACCTGCAATGGCAACTTGACCAAGCCATAGATCTCCAGACATTTGGTGATTTCTCAAGTCATCGGGGTACTACCTATGGCCTATAGTAAAATAAACCAACCATTTTGGGGGTTCAGTTCCGTATTATGAGAAACCCCCATTTGTGGAACATCATTGGAGCATCACTGGTCAATCTGAAAAGGGTTGCCTGATGCCTTCTTCATCAGCCCACATGGATTTTGGGCTACAAGGAAATGCCATCAGATATCCATGTACCAGTTCGCCAGACCAGTGAAACAAGAAGGTCGAATTGCCAACAACGAGAAAGTGTACTCTAGAAAGTGTATGCTGACTATTTCAGATATCAACCAAAATGCTGTCATGAATAATGCCTCGTCCAATTTGTATCCAAAGTGCTTGGCTTGTGAGCAAGGTCTTCAGCAGCTTTACGGTACTTCGGCAGCAGCAAAGATCTTTGCTAGTCAGCGAGCGATCCAATTGGCGTGACTTCAAATATCTCCCAACATCTAAAATTCCTCGAGTGAGACTTCGTTTCCTTCTGACAGGCGCTCACAGATATCATGCGCTGTTCAAGCAGCAAGAATGGTCTTAGGGTTTGCTTATGTGGGCAGAGAGGGCAGTTCAATATCTTTCAACGACGGGGGGTGTCTCACGCCAGGTTTGTGGTCCCCTCTTTGCAGGTGGCACAGGCGAGATTCAGAGACACGAGACATTGGAAATGATTGGAGATGGAATTAGATGAGTAGATAGATTGTTTTTCTTGATTTTTTTTGTAGGATGATACAGTTTGCTGGATACAGGCGCACGCTTTGAGATATGCCGTAGGAAGCCGTCCTTTGGTCTTTACTTGTTTGATGTTGTTGAAATTCCTGAATTATCAGGTTCTGTTTGATTGCCCAGAACATCAATACAGAAAGAGGTCCTTGCATGGTCCTTGCCTCTCTGGGGAAATTTAATGAAATTCACACGGTCGGTGACGCAACTCAAAGATTCACATTTGCCCAAGAAACCGACCCTGAATAGCATACTTGAAGAATCTTGTAGAGGCATGTAAATACAAGAGGAGCTTGTAATAGCTTGTATACGTTATATGATGCTTTTGGATGTATAAGTTTTCTCTTGAGGAGCTGAGCGAAATAAAGAAGTCCGTGTAGTGGCCTCAGCTGGGTTTTGGAGGATGAAAATTATGTCCTTGGGAAATCCGTTTTGTGCTATGCAAGATCCCAAGAAACACCCGGCCAGGCCTTTTTGAGCCTTTTGTAGTATCCCCAACGAAAATACAACCCCTATCAGACTTGAGACTCATGTGTGGTGTGTGTGTGTGTGTTTGCGAATCATGTATGATCTTACATTCTGACTTATATACAGATAGATAGATAGATAGATTGATTGATTGATAGATTGATAGATTGATACATAGATAGTTTATATTTGCTGTAATGAACATGTATGTAATGTTTGTAAGGGGTAGAAAAATCAGCTGAATGGCAATGTTATGTAGATATATAGATTGTCATTGCAAGCGTGTGTGTTCTTGGAAATATCAGAGCAGGGTGGTTTCACTGCTTCAGCACCAAGGTTGATTGTTCAAGGGGAAGGCTCACTTGCAGCATACTTAGACCCAGCACTAGAGAGTCAGAGATGCAGCGCAAGAATTCTGCTACTTTGCCACAAGTTCTGATCCACAGATGGTTGCACACGTTCTACTGTTGCATTCCACGGCCACGAATTCTGCGAGAGGGCATCTCAACCTCAGGTGTCCGCGTTAGAAGATGGCTTTGGAGCTCTACACCTTTGTCATCCTGATATTGGGCACACTAGCGAGGTGACAAACTGTCAGACCGGACAGCTACAGTTACAATATGTTACAATATGTTATAATCATGAAAATTTGCGAAGCTGCTGACAAGGTGAAGGCATGTGAATAAGGCATGTGAAGGCTATGATGCCAACGGACATTGTGTTTGCAGGTTGCTGAAGTTGCTCAGCACATATTGGCAACATCGGACTATGTGCCCCCAGCTTCTGGTTGAGTCGCGTCATGACGCCCTTGATATGGCTATAGAACACACGCCTTCGAGCAGCCCTGCAGGTACCTCCAAGGATGCCAACACCTCCACGGGATATGACAAGGTACTCTGGGCCTCAGGTTGATTGGCAATGGCGCATGAGGTTGCTGCAATTTGCATCAAATGAGATCAAGAAGGTGCAGCAATAATGAGCATCTCAAAGCAGCATAAAGCAGAATTTTGTTCAAGCGGTCATGCAAATCTTTGGTGGCTTTCAAGCAAAACCACGTGGTGCACGGGAATTTGATGGAATACCTATAGTTCAAGTTCAAGCCAGTCCTGTTCAATTTAATACAGAGGCCACGACAGCGGACAGTCTTATTTCCCAGATATCGCGTTTCAGGGTTTCTTGGGAAAAGAATCAAGCGATTGTCATTTTTTTCCATCAAACGAGCCTTAGATCTACGCTTCAACATGTGCCAGTGCATGCCAGTGCCCCAGTCTTCTGGGTCAATCACTTCCGGCGACCCGACTGCGCATCCAGCTTTGAGACTTCACCAGTTTACAGACCTGGCGCAGGCTCGTGAGTGGTGCCACCAGCCGAGTAGAGGAGACACACCCTGAGCTTTGGAGATAATTGGCTGTGCTTTGAATCAGAGCAACAGAGATCGCGGAGATTCTCGTAACAACTTGAAATATGGTATAGTTCATGATTTTTGATATTGATTCACATAATATGATTGTTGGTTTTATTATGTTCTATATAATATTATCTTATATCACATTGTATTATATGACATTATATCATATCATATCATATCATATCATATCATATCATATCATATAGCATTATACCACACTATATTGTGTTATATTATGTTATATTACATTGTATTGTATGACACTACATTATATCATATCATATTGCATCATATTATTGCATTATATTATCTCACTTCTCATTGCAGTGTATTACATCATATCATATCATATTGTATTACGTTATACTAATTATACTATATTATATCATTATATAACACTATATCATATATGCCTGTACAACATAGATGTAGATACGGTAGATAGATTTATCGTTGTGAATACATGTAAAACCGTGCTATAGCTGTATAGATAGAGTCAGCTTACAGCTGACTTGGAGAGCACCATGGAACACTAGTGCCATGATATACGGTACCGCGCTGGCTTGCACTGCAGAGCCCATCTCGTTTCCAGACTGTGTTTTTGTGTCCTGGTCGCAGGAGTTTCCGAATTGCCTCAGCCACTTGAAGGCAGGTTCAAACTTGGAATCTCTGAGTGCTCCAAAACGTTGCCCTTGCAAAGAGACAAGGAAATTCTGGAAACAAACAGCCGCCTGGTTATTTGTAGACGGGTTTTCATGAGTTTGGAGTATAAGACAGGAAATTTCTTCAACATCCTTGTTTATTCTACATTTGGTATTGGAGACTCTTCAAAAAGTACTTGGATACGTTCTTTGTCTTTGGCTTCCGGATGTTTCAATTTCGGTTCTCAGCAGTTTTTACTTCAGTTAGTTGTAGCAAATGCAATTGCATGATCTTCATCTATCTTCCCTGACTTTATTGTGAAGTTTGGTTTCATTTTGTGCTGGAGATATGACAGGTCTTGCATGACATGCATAGGGTGTTTTCAAGGAGCCCCCCTGCTACCGAAATCCGAAGGAGTACGCAGCTCTCAGCTATTATAAACCCAGCCCAGCCTGTTTGGATATAGGGATATGCCCCGCTTGGACGGATAAGCGATGCCCACAGTCACTGGAAAATGATGTGCGGCTGTGCTGCAGGTGTTGTGGCACTTGGATCCATCGTTTCCAGCCAGCTGCCCAAAAGTTGGGGCAGCAGAAGCTGCTTTTGGGCTCTCTTCACTTGGAAATTGCAGAAAATCATAAAAAAATCCAGGTAAAGCTCTGTGCATGGAGTGTAGGTTTTTTGCTGGGAACCAAGAAGGGAGATGCATAGAGTGTTCTTTCCCTTGTTTTGCACACACAGTGGTTGATGTTGCATGCTTTCTAGATAAAAGATGAGACATATCCGCGTTATATGCGCATTGTTGGAAGTTTATTGGACTAGTTCGAACTTTCCACTCCCAAGTGATGCAAGTGTATTTATACGTTTATTTTCATGTTTTTCCATTTGCTCAGATATAAAGCATGGACTGATTGTAAAAGGACTCCCATGGATAACAGTCTTGCAAACCATGGAAGCAAAGCAAGACGTTTCGTTGATGGCATTCAGTGCGAAGCCAAACTAAAATCTCAAGAACTGACAGTTGTGTCTATGTTTGAAGACTATCCCAAGCCCTGAGGGTGGGAGCACAGCAAAGGTGTCAAAGTCAGCCAGAAGAGTAAAGTCAAGAGTTGCTCGGCCGCTTACAGAGTCATTGCAGAGTGGCAAAAGCCGAGCCCTTTTTCGCTTACCAAACCTGTAGGATTGGCACTCACAGACTTGAGGAATATTCTGTCAAAAGAGTTGGAACAAGAAGGCCCAAACTCCCCCCATTGTGTGCCAATGGCGTATACACCCTTCATATCCCAGAGTTGTAGCAGCACTAAAGGTGATGCCCATGTGGACTCGTGAACTTCCGAATTGGCAGTGACATCAAAATGTAATGAATAGAAGCTACTTCACTACGCTGTCGTAACTCCTTCGATGAGTTTGTCTCTTTGCATTGCACTACTCTCTGAGGCAACCCCACGGCATCATGTTGAGTGTCTCAGCTGAGCTTGGCTCCGGATATTTATTTTGTTCAGTATAACAAGTCATGTCCGCCCCAATCAAAGCACTTCAAAACCATGGAGGCATGAGCGTACTTGTCATCTTTTTTGATCGGGCACAGCCTTGACAAGATCTTGCGTGAACATTGTTTTGATGATGTTTCATGTTTTTTCAATTAAATTAAAGTAGACGTGAAACCCATGTTCCACAGATGCACGTGACTGTCTGCGGCATCAAACAAGTGTCTCGAACGGCTGAGGCCTCCAAATCAGGCCTGGGCATGCCGCAGACCCGATCCTGGTAAATCCTGTAAACCTGTTTTGTTCCGTACTCGAAAGATCTGAAAGTCTTCACGAGCGTCAGGAATCCTTTCTTCAATTAGAGGAATTCAATGGAAATCATGGACATGCATATAGGCATAGATATATATGTATATATAGGCTATAGGAGAAAACAATAGAAAACACGACGAAAAATTCCAATCAGGAGAAGATGTGTCAGTGATGGCGTCCCGTCAAGAGCCAGGGCCTTTGTGCCAGCGTCCCATGGAAGGCCAAGCAGTTTGGCTTGCACGCCATTTGGGGCGATCGAGAAGGTGCCTCCTGGGAGCGGGGGAGAGAGTTGAGTCATGTTGAGTCCGATCTCCGCTGTCTAGGCTTTCTGACCAGCAGACGGGCTTTGCTGAGTCCAAGACTGCAAAGCTTCGCGGCAGTTCGGATCTTGGCCCATTGGGACAATCTTCTTCCGCAGAAACCTGTGCCCTCCTGTGCTCCTTTGAAATTTGCGAGAATTGTATTTGCACCAATGGCGAGTCTTGAACTGAGGCACGTTCTGATGACACATGCGTTCTATGGTTGGGACCGGATGGATCGTTGGAGTGGGGCTTAGAATGAATGGTGCAGCAGTGACGTTTCGATTTGGGTTTAAACATCCCCGTGTGCATTTTTGACCTAAAATGATAGGACCTGAGTCAAGGTCTGGAACAAAATTTTAGAACAAGCAAAAAGAACAAGGTTTTTTTGTCCTTCATTTTAGATTGACTGGATCAAGTAAACCCATAATGTGCCAAGCCTGTTGGAATCTATGAATTTCCAATGGACATTTTAGAGTGAGGTCATGTTGAGTTTTTGTCAATTTTCAAACAAATCCAATCTCATTTTAGAACACTTGATTCGAGTCCGCGTGCCAGGTTTTGTCGGACAATATTGAAAAGTCATTTTAGAGCGGGCTCAATTTGATCATTTTCAGGTAACCAGATTTCCAATTTTCATTTTAGAGTGGTCCAATCTTGGGAGGGCCAGAGGGGTGTGTACCTCATTTTAGGCAACGTTTTCAAGACATTTTAGAGCGTTCCTGCCTGTGAATCTTTTCAAGACTATCTAAAAAGAGGGGCACCACTCCACCTTGGGAATTGGAACCGGGATGTTTAAACGATATCTCTGCCTGTGTCACTGGATTTGGAAGATCGAGGATTTGCCGTTCCGCCACACAGCCACAGAGCCACTTATAGAGAAGACTAAGCGAAAAAATTGTCCATATCGGACGACGCTGCCAAACCATCACAAATTTACTCATGCCTCCGGGAGAAGGAATCAACTTTGATGCTCTCACCATCGTAGAGGAGTCTACTTCTTGAGCACTATTTATATTTCTTCCCATCTATTTCCTCCCAGAAGTCCCAGAAGCATTCGGCCCCAAGGAAAAATGGGACGACGTGCAAGGCCGTTGCAATTCGACCTTGGCCCCGATGCTCTTGTTTTTCGGAAACACTTTGGGATGATTTGGATGGGATGTGTTTCTGATTTGGATGTGATTCCATGGTGTAGAAGAAGCATGTCGGAACGTAGCACAGTGGGATAGATTTAGGCGAAGCACGTGTAGAGTCACTCCGCAATCAATCAAATTTAAGGATGTTGTTTTCATGTTTGTCACTAAGGGGGTGAAAGAATTCCGTGAGACAAGAATCAAGCTCAAATTGCACTAGAATTGACTTGGAAGCATCGAGACTGCTTTGACTTTTGCTTTCAAAACTTGACATGTTTAGGCAGAAGCTTGTTTAGATGTACATGTTGCTGTATATTTGGATACTGGATATTACTGGATACATGTATTATCATTATTACTACTATAATCACGTTTTAAGTTATTACAGTAATATCATTGTTGTTATTCTCTTTTTGTGTACATATATATTATTTAATGTATACATAGATATCATCTTACATATACATAAGATGTTCGTAATATACAGATCAGTTATATGTCTCACCTAATAATAATAGTAATATAAATGATCATATATGAGTCATATATCTTTGTGCATATGCCTCGGCCTTGTTTTTGAAGTTGTCCGGCGTAGGCGAAGCCACCACTCTGGAGGCGGGTAGAGGAGTGGTGTTGTGTTGACCGCCGACAACTCGTCCAGGGCCTGGTGCATTTTAAATGTGTAGGCACATTTGTATACATATATATATAAATATATATATATACATATAAATATGTATATATATATATACATGTACTCTTACAAATATAGATATATGCATATATCGTCCATTTGTATTTGTACCAGATGTTACGTAAATTATGGACAAAGGTACATATATCAAAGATGATCGATACTTGTAGAAGGTTCAGTAGGCATTTACATTTGATTTTACCTTATAGATTATAGATTTAACCTTCTATTTATGCCTGGCATTATAGATTTTCCATATTCATGGAGCGGGGGATCTTGGTGACAAAATGCCACCTGACCTAGCAAGTCAAATTTGTCAAGTCAAGTCTTCATTGGGTGGTTTCTAAAGTCACAGGGGTCCACCCAATCTCTCTTTCCATGACCCATTTGTAGAAATGAAACAACCAAAAAACATTTTTTGGAGTCAACCAATTTTGACAAACCACCAAAGATCATAGTAGTAGACTAACCAATTTTAGTAGTAGCACCAAATTTCATAGCAATAAAGCAAGCATTTTCAGGTTTACTGTCCATTTGAGGGCCCCAAAAAAGGGAGAGAAATTTCCCGCGAGCTGTTCATTGAATCCGCCAGGCCTCAGGTGTCCATGCAGCCCAGCACTCAGTGGCTGCCCAGTGGAGCAATGTCGAGCGAATTGGATGATCCGATTTGTGTATTTGATATATGTTGTGTCATATGAATTCCAACTATTTTCTATTTTAAATGATTTGAGTACCCTTTGCTTTTGAAGTCGAACATGTTGTTTGACACGTTAGATGGTTGGGCAGTTGGGCTTGCAGGTTTGCTATCCTCCACCTGGCTTTGTGCCTTTGTCTTTCATGGAAGGCGTTGCCAGTGAAAATTGTGCTGAAGATACTACGCATTACCGTGCCAAAAGGGTATGCCGACTTGGGACTGGTTCTGAATGGAGGCTATGAAGAAAACAGGATTAAGACGGACAGCTCATGCTACTCGATGTATCTCTTTTATCCTCTACAAGAGAACCTGGACAAGGCGGGGGCGGAAGTTTCCAATAGGAAGGAAACGTGATCCTAGAAGACCTTGGCAATTTTTCTACAAGGAATGTCGAGACCGTTCTTCTTCGCAGCTTTCGTCCGGCTATTTGTTTCAGCTGCGTTTGTGTGGTGAAGTTTGTGTGGCGTTGCTGGCGTGGATGTTTGTGTTGTCTTGGCATTGCTGGTTGCGTTTGTGGAATTGTGGTGAGCTGCTACATGACTCTTCTGGGTTACCATTCTTTGAGCTACATGACTCTTGCGAGCTACGCATATTCGAGCTCCATATCCCTTACTTAGGGGGAAGGGGCTGGCCCAAAATAACCCAGTCAGGGGGAAGCAGCATGCAGGCGCAAGTGGAGGCACAGATTTCCAAATGCCTCCCAGCATGCTGGTCTCACCAGCAATGCCTGGGAGGCCAAATGCAAGCCTACCTGGAGGCCAATAACAACCTATTTCAGCCCAATCTGCTTCAGCCACTACCCACATTGGGGCGGGCGGGCGGGCTTTCAAACAAGTGGCAGCCCAGCCACACTGACCTGTCACAAACCTGTACAAAAAAGTCCTTTCTCCTGGAGCTCACACAAAACAAGCTTTTCTAGCAAATAGCAAGCCGCAGCCACACCTATCCTTGAGCAAATACAAAAAAAAGGTCTCTGCCCCAAAGCAACTCAGCAGCAACCCAGAAAACCAGCCCATCCCCAGTGAAGGGATACTTATACTTCTTCCCAATCAAATGGTTGGGAAATCCTCGGCTCTTTTGAGCCACTCGTCGCTGAGCCACATGATTATCTGCGCTTTTCTTTTCTGGTGAGTTTCATGACTCTTCTGAGCGCCTCTTCCCAGCTTGATGACTCTTCTGAGCTACTCTTCTCTGGGCTGCATGACTTTAAAGCTGGGCTACAGTACTCTTCTCTGAGATATATGCCTCTTCTGAAATACCTTTTTCCTATGCTACATGACTCCTCTGAACTGCATGACTCTTACTTGACTTGACGCGGGACTGAACGCTTACTTGATTTCATGCTTACTTGGCTGTTCAGTAGGTAGGTTAGCTGTAAAGGTTCGACGATAGGTCGGTTAACAGCCAAGGAAGCATGCGAAAATTCACAGTGTGAGCTTCCTCCGAAATTCGCACCGTGCAGTCTCAGCGATGGTAGGATCTCCTCACAGAGCCACGGAATCGAATTGCTTCTCTTCTTTGTTTCACCTCTGTGGCACTGCGGAAACTGTGGTGAGCTATGTGGGGTGTGATGTTAGGGAGATTATGTGAGGATAGAGGTGAGATGATGGGAGGTCAGCTATGTGAGGTGACGCTTGCATATTGTCCGTAACTCGGAGTTTCTCTACGAAACTTCCTTTGATCATCTTTGATCAATGTAAGCGTGTCAAAATGTCAGCTTGACACAGCTTCTAGTTTGATGTTTTCAGTTCAGTTCGCTTGAGTTCAGAAATATTGATCAGCTGCAAAAAGTGAGCAGGCCCGGATATGCCTTGGACAGCACGTGCCTCAGTGATGTCCATTTACGGGCACCCAAGCACTATACAAACATATATACGAATGCTATCTATGCTGGCCGCTGCGTCAAGTCATGGGACACCAAGAACAAAGCTGATTGGCCTTACAATGTCTTCAATACGGATATATTATATATTACCATCACATATGTGTATTTATATATATGTGTGTGTGTGTGTATCCGAAACTCGGGGAGCACGTTTTGTGCAACTGTTGATAACTGTTGTATGTATTTGTCCACATTTTCACAAAATATTGTCTCCCGGTGTTCAACTACGATTTCGCACAAAAAATCAACATGAGGATGAACTGAGGGTCGGACCTCCCAAACTGCAAATGAAGCAGGAGAAAAAATTAGAATGGGGGATGAAACAAGTTCAAGAATCCTCGAGGTACCTCCGGGTCCCAAAGGGTCAGTCAGTTCTGAGCTGAGTATGTTTTCAAACTGGCAGAGGTAATACCAGATGCCTTGCGCTTTCAGCCAACGTTTGCACCTGAGATGGCTACGTTTCTCTTGACTGGTACCAAAGTGGAGATTGTGTCAACCAAAACCGTGAGAGTGAGCATATCAGGATGCTGTATTGCAAGGTCTCTAGTTTAAATGGTCACCCCGATGGTCTAATACATTAGCATTGCCTATACGAGAATAAAGGAATATGTTCAAACACATTAAAACACTGATTCCAGATAGAGGAATGTCTTGTGTCGACTGGAGTCCCTGTGTTTGAAAATACATCCGAAGCAAGTATGGAGCCACTAGGTTACATAAGTGCCCTAGAAGGATCCACATGGAGGGGGAGGAAAAAGTGAGAAAAGAAGGACAGGACCTCACAACTGAATATTCTATAGATTTCAAAACCAAAAGACCAAATGCCCTCAGTGGGAGGCTGCATTGTTGATATGATTGAGACATATAGAGGTATTGATGACATTAAAAATATGTTAGTAGTAGTAGTAGTAGTAGTAGCAGCAGTAGCAGTAGTAGTAGTAGTAGCAGTAGTAGTAGTAGTAGCAGTAGCAGTAGTAGAAGTAGAAGGAGTAGGAGTAGGAGTAGGAGCAGGAGTAGTGGTAGGAGTAGGTGTAGGTGCAGGTGTAGGTGTGAGCAGGAGCAGGAGCAGGAGCATGAGCAGGAGCAGGAGCAGGAGCAGGAGTAGGAGTAGGAGTAGGAGTAGGAGTAGTAGTAATAGTAGTAGTAGTAGTAGTAGCAGTAGTAGTAGTAGTGGTGGTAGTAGTAGTAGTAATAGTAGTAGTAGTAGTAGTAGTAGTAGTAGTAGTAGGAGTAGCAGTAGTAGTAGTGGTAGTAATAGTAGTAGGGGGAGGAGTCGTAGGTGTAGTACGAGTAGTAAGAGTAGGAGTAGTAGGGGTAGCAGGAGAGTAGTAGGAGTAGTAGGAGTAGTAGGAGTAGTAGGAGTAGCAGGAGTAGGAGTAGTACTAGGAGTAGTAGGAGTAGTAGGAGTAGTAGGAGTAGGAGCAGTAGGACCAGGAGTGTAGTACTAGGAGTAGGAGTAGGAGTAGGAGTAGGAGTAGGAGTAGGAGTAGTAGTCGTAGTGGTAGTGGTAGTGGTAGTGGTAGTGGTAGTGGTAGTAGTAGTAGTGGTAGTGTGGTAGTGGTAGTGGTAGTGGTAGTAGTAGTAGTGGTAGTAGTAGTGGTATCTGTTGTTGTTGTAGATTTACATATGATAGTACAATAGTAATGTAGTGTTATATGTTAATTTTGTATACACATTGAATATGCACAGAATATAGATCCGAGCGATGGAGGTTCCTGAAGTCATGATCATGCGCGATGGCTTAAGATTTTCAACACTCGCAGTCTGGCATTGTGCTTGTGACAGCCACCAGAGGTCCGCTGTTTCATGCAATTTTGCATGATTTTGCTGTTGCCTATGCCGAATCTGTGTCATAGCAGGACTTGGCCTAGCAGGGCTTCAGCGAAGTTGGGCCAACCGGCCAACCCTGCTCGATTCGTACTGAGGTCATCCACTGCAGTACGAGTCTTTCATGTTCGTATCAACAGGTGGGGGCACTCGTCATGTGCAGATGGAGTGGACAGCACAGCACGACATGAACCTCACAAGGCCAGCACTTTGCCATGGGGCCATGGCACAGGCATAAGCAGCCATCTGCGGTTCGCTTGCAAGAGGCAGAAGGGAGAACCTGAGAGGGAGAGGTCAGCATACGTTTTTCATGTCATCAAACGCAAGAAATTTCAAAAGAAAAACGTTGAAGAAAAGCTGTACAGTATATATATATATATATATTTATATGCATATAATTATATATTCTTAGATTTCAAAATTGCATAAAATTGCAATATATCTTAGAATATTTTTGGATATTATGCAATGTTGTATTGGATGTGGAAAGATGGACGCGTGATGTCCATCAAAGGCTTCGATCCGTTGCTGCATCTGCTATGGCTTTCAGGTACCTGTGAAGCATATGGCCGTGGACTGCTACGGTGAATCTTTTTGCCTCATTTTCTGGTCAGCATCTCATGCTCACAATTTTAGACTTTCAGATGAAACTTCGAACCAAATTTCAGTGCAGATTTTCAGATGAAACTTCGAACCACGCATTTTCTTGGCTTTGTGAAGCTCCGAATGTGTGGACAAGCATATTCACCTCTGCACGACAGCAGAATCACTTTTTCCCACCAGTCAGATGGATAGACACCTACTCAAAGAGTCACACTGCTATTCTTCGGTACAACGACAAAATTTGATGCACCTGTTGGATGCTCAACTGGAGGCCAGATCTAGGACAGATACAACCTGGACTCCAGCTGGAAGCCACTTGACCGCGCCTAAAGATATCCTGTTCAATTTCTTTGAAACAGATTCGAGAGCAAGTTTTCAATATTTGGCAGCCCAGGGACCCCTTTAGTCAGAACTTTGGGCTTAAAAGCCCTGAAAGATCTCGTTCAACTCTGGTCTACCACCTCTGTAAAGCTGAAATCAACTCGTTCAGCAGCGGTTCATCATTTTCAGCTCAGAGACTGCTCCAGGTAGAGGTCTCAGGCAGGGATGTCCCGGGTTGCGTCCACAAGACCCTGAGTTCAAACCAAGAGGAGAAGTAAAATGAAGAGATGGTAAAGAGAGTAAGAAGAGATGTAGAAGTCAGTGCTCAATTAATTTTGATCACTTGTTAAGTCATCGAGTTTTCTCCTCAGTGCACTAGTAGGCGGACAGGCAGCTTTCAGAAGAACCCTGTGCCGATTTCAAGAACTCTACAGATCGTATTTTGAACGAGACGATACGAGACGTTTTCAATGTTCAAAGTGTTCTCGCCAACGCATTGCCATTGCATGAAGTTCTGACTTTGCCAATTATTCAGTACGTGCAACTACTTGGTTCTAAGACGAATGCAGTTGTTGCATTTTATTGTTTGTGTGCTTGACTGAGGAAAATCCGTCTGTGAGGTTGTAGGGAGTAGCCAGAGCTATTTCTCTGGGAGGCTGCTGACATGGGTTTCAAGATGTTCCAACCGATTTTTTCCAGTGAATTGCAAATTTCTTTGCTACCTAACCCTTTTATTCACTTTGAAATACTTCTACAAAATAGTTAGCTTCAAATTAACTTCTTGTAATTCACCATTATAGACCATTGTCAACCAATTCACCGTTACAAACCATATAATGACTGTAACCATTGTAAACATTTATAAATCCATGGTCCAGCTACCCATAAACCATCGTTAACCATGGTTAACCATCGTTAACACCTACCCTTGGTAAGTGAATCAATGAGTTTTTTTCAACCCTTGGTCTTTTGTAATGTTTTCCCCGATTTTCCGGTTGCTTTTCAGGTCTTCGGGGCGACCAGGAGGAGCTCGCCATCTTTCACGAGTTCATCACCTTTCGGAGGAGCGGCGCAGCTTCGCCATGGTCCCTCCGTTGCCCGTGCTGTGAGGCACCCTGAGGCTTATGGAAGGCTAAGGCTTAGAGGCAGGCGCTTAAAGATCTTAAAGGCTAAGGCTTAAAGGCTCACAGGGATGCACTGGGATGCGAGGTCAAGAAGCCGCACAGTACTTGTAGTAGCATCATCGTCATGACAATCGGTATATCGTAACCCTAGACTATACAGACATATACAGACTATACATCAATGTCATGTCTTTTGTAATATACATTCTGTACAGTTGTTTCCCTTTGAATCCGGAAGCTTTGAGGAAACGAGTTTCCGATTTGTGTGACCTGCCCTGCACTCTCCCTCCAGGAAGGATGGTGACCATGCACTGCTTGCAGAGGCTGCAATCTGTATGTTTTAACGGCGTTGGAAGGCTGGCTATGCAAATGGTCCTGGATGTCCCTGGGTATTTTGCGGTTTGGTGAAGGAGTATGAGTGGAACATTTCGTTCACTGGACACCAAGCCACTGCCTTCGTAAACGCTAGACGATATGCCCGCCCGTAGAATCTTGTCATTGCTTCACCTTGAGACGTTTGTTGATTGGTTCGTAATGTTAAGATATGTTCAGTGACTTCACTGTGTTTCCAAAGCATGACCAGGAGAGGCTTTGCCCATGAAAGCTGTACTGAAAATTTAAGCAGAAGATCATGATTGCGACTGGATGCTGCCCCGATTCATGGACCCCAAATCACTGACGCATAAGCCGCCCATTGCAAGACCGTGGCATCTCTCACCCAGAGATGTGGCCTCGATGACCAGGCAGCCAATTTCCGACAACTGGTCCACCAAGCAGAGCCTTTGTGGGTCCATGGTGGGTTGAAGGAGAGGGTGCTGCAAGTGCACCACAGCCGTGGTTCCACCACAGCCATTGTTCAACAAAAACGGGCAAATGGATTTGCAAAGTCATGTTTGATTGAGTTTGGGACTCCCATTTACTGTATTCACCTCTTTGTGATTAGATCAAGTTCGATTTGGATTTGTTTCTTGGATTTATACACCTTTCGTTTGTTTGCACGACCAAATGAATCTGATTGATCTGACTACATGTTCCGAAGTGAATCTCATCAGCTTCTTGGCGATCCTCTACTTGAAAGTACCTCATCCACTGACCTGATCAAAAGTATTTCTAGGAGTGGTACTGTAGGTTTTGCCAACCAGATTATTGGATGTTGACCCACGCGCAACAAAGCCATCATTGAATTTGGGTACCAGGACTGAGTAAAGTCTGCATTTTTCTTGTGACAGCCAGGAATGGTCAGTGCCGCTCAATCCTGAGAAGACTGAAGCTGTCGATGCACAAAACACATCCAAATTGATGCAGTCCGTGTCTGATACCTTTAGCATATTTTAGCATCCTTTAACATCCTGTAACGGATACCCCTTAATCATCTAATATTGGTTGATACTGACCATTTAGCATAATAAAACCATTGATTTGGGGTTCCCAACTTCAATAACCCCCCAATGGTGTAAGTTTGCCATGTGTGATGTCCACTTTCGTCGTTGGAGCTCAGGGAGAATGGAAAGATAGAGCCTTTGTCTCATTTGGGCAGTGAGATCACGGTCGACAGGCGGGGCCCATTCAGGTTCGCCACAGAAACAACAGAGCAGGACTGACTCATAGAAATAAAATGAAATAAAGTAAGTCAATGCTGTAGCTCTTGGTGCATTGACATTCTCAAGTATCGGAAAGGTCTGAAACGTAGATCCTTGGAGACGGAAAGAGCTTGCGCAGATCTTTTGTGCCGATTAAGCAGTGCAGGGTTTTGCCTTGGATAGGTTTTGCGTTTTGCAACTCATACTTATTGAATACTTTTGAGCATCCTGAGTTGAGGACAGCACAAAGATGTCATTTATCAGTTGCATATGTCACCACCTTCCATTGAAACGTTGGTGCAAAGATGGATCTGCACCGCGCCCGGAGCCGGGTCCTTCTAACAGTTCTGGCATTTGTGCCGTGGTGAAGGACCTGCAATGACTGGTACTGTACCTGTTTTGTTGTACGTATGGATGTTCAACAGGTATACAACTACATGTGTGAAAGTCTCGGCTTGGCATCCTTATCACGGGAAAACTGATTGACATACATATGTGTCATGTATAAACATATGTTATGTTATGTGTACATATGTACACACGTTTACATTGTACATTTGTGTGTGTGTGTGCATGATGTGTTTATTTCTGTATAGGTTTCAGACCGATGTATGCATTTGTTTCTTTGTATCTATGTATGCATGCATGTATGCATGCACAGGTCGGTAGGATCTGCTCAGGTTTGTATTTTTATGCGCCGGTAGGCATGTAGCTAGGCAGGACTGATGAGGTATGTAAGTATGTATGCATGTATGTATACATGTGTTTATGTAGGTAGGCAAGAATGCCCATAGGTACGGAATAATTGTTGGTATGTTTGTATGAGTCAATTGTCCTGTCATGTAATGTGATAAGATGTTGCGAAGTGATGTCATGTAAGTGTGTAATGCAATGCAACATTATGTGATGTAATGTGATATAGTTTCAAGTTTCCGGTAATGTAACGTATATGGTGTGGTATCGTATGATATGGTATGGTCTAGTATGGTATGGGTGGTATGGTGTTTGTGAAGTGTATTTAACATGTGTAATGCAAGTAATGCAATACATTGAATGTGGGTAGTGCATGCAAAAGTCCAGATGGTTCCACCACAGCACTTCGATTGCAAAACATGTTTTGTAAATTCGTCAAATGCTGCGTGGGGTCATGGGGTTAATTGAACTTCTGAAATTATTGTTGCGAACTGTTTGCAACACGTTTGCATATTTTAGTCATTTGCAGTCTTTTGAAATCACAGAATCCTTGTTTAGCACTCTTTGAAGTCCCTTTTGACATGAAATCACAGCATGTTTAGCACATTTTGAGACCTAGCACTTCAAATCCTCGTTGCAAAGAAAGTCAACGCAGCTGTGCCAGTAACGACCTGGTGCTGACGCTCCGCTGTCATGCAGCTTCCCTTTGGGCTGCACTGATGGTAAAGAGGCGACGGGCATCGCCCTGGGAACTGAATAGAAGTGAAAAATTAGAGAAGTGCACAGAATCTGTGAGAATGATTATCTTAGAGAATTTGACATCAAAAGAATCTATTAAGTGAAATTATTTTTCATTTTAGATGTTCAAGGATTCTTTATAGACAAATGCTTTCAACTCGGTTGAAGCCAGTACAATCTGACTGGGCTGCAGAGCCAAGGGTTGTGGTCATCCATTACAGCCATTCCAAAAAAGCCAATCAGTACATGCATGTTGTTTCACAAGATTGTACATGTATTTATCATGTTTTACATGATTTGTGTTTGAATGTTTGGATTCAAGTGTTGCGTTTGCGAAGTTCCTCAAATTGGGTTGATCCCAGGTTCACCTTTGACGTGAACTATGCGTCAAACGCACTGATGATCCCGGAAAGGGTATATAATTTTTTCCAGTTTCAGAGATGACTTGTCGGACAAACCAGAGTTGAAGTCGGATTTCCCTCATTGAAAGCATGTTTGCTGCAGGTCGTAGTCACCGGTGGACTGTTTACTGGGGGAACCCCAAAGACTTCTCCCAGCCTCAGGTTTGATGGAGAGTTTACCGAGGCCGAAGAAAGTGCAGAGGTTTAGGGATGGTCCAATGGATAAACCATGGAGATGGTTGCTGTAAAGAATCTTCCAGGCTTTTGGAATAGAAGATATTGCACAATTCGTGATCGTGGAAAGTCATTTCATGTGTTTTCTTTCCAAAATTCCAAAGAATATCTTGCCCGCAGAATGGATTTAGGACAAGCCACTCCCACGCTGGGGCCCAATAAATCCACTTGCAAGTTGATGTCGATGCAACCTTGACTAAATTGAATAGTTGTAAAGCTGTTTTTCTTGCAAGCTCAGTTGAGTGCATGGCAATTTCAGGGTGTATTGTTCTGCCTGGAAGTGAGCATCCTGGGTTTTGCAAGCCTTTGAAAAGCACTCACAAAGCCACTACTGTACACATAAAAGAAATCAAAGCAACCCAATTCCAATGCTGCCTTCACCAGTGTTCGCAAGTTCACTTACCTTTGCAAGAGAAAGATTCCAGTGTACCACAGGAAGATGAACGGTTATGCCCAGCCTAAGCATTGCCTAAGCATTTGTTTTCAGGTGGAAAGGGCTTGTCACTGCATCAAATTCAGAGACGATATTTTCGTGGCTGATGCCTCAGATGCTATGCCTTGATCTGGTGCCTTCGTTCAGCCGTTGTGATGCCGATATGGATGCTTTTGAGCCGAGATCAAGCAGAAAAGGTATGCAAACTATGCATCATTATGCATCAGACACAAGCTATTCATATCATTTCATATCTAGTTATGATGCTTGTTGTTGTTTGATCGCCATCACAGGGCTTGCTGTTTCCAGATTCAAACTCGCTTGGATTGTTTGTCATGCATTAGGTGCGGGTCAAAGTCCCATTGCCTCGCCACTACTACGAGTTGAAGCTAGGGTCTTGGACTGTCAGACATTTGAGATTGCTGACGATGAAATTGTTCACCGCCAAACATGTAGTTCAAATGATTAGCAGATGATTGTTCAAAAGCTCTCAGATGCGGATTGAATACTGTGAAGATCTGTGAAGATCTGTGAAGTATTAATCAGACAGTCAAAAAGCACGAGGTCAGACACAATCGTTGCCGATCGTTGCCGATTGAACGAAGCTCAGGTTCTCAACCAGCCCTTTGGATTCCCCGAGGGAAGTGCAGTCAAGCCTCTTGCGGTGCGCCGAGGGAGACTCATGGAAGAAAAAACCATGACATTCAACTTAGACTATAAGAATGCTACAAAGGATGTGACCTGCAAGCAAAAGGGGAACTTCACCAGTGTGTTGTACATTGAGGTAGGCCCGACAAAAAAAACCAAACAAGGAAGTCACATTTCCTACAAGGCAACAGGGATAGATGATTGGTGATAGCTTACACTGCAGCAAGACCAATCTTTGCCACAAATTCTGAAGCTCAACTCATCGAAGCCAAGCATTTGCTTTGCCAATCCAGCTTTGGCATACGGCCAAAGCAGTGGTCATGGGAGGTACTTCATCACGACATCAGGAACGTGTTCTGCCATTGTCCGTTCCCTTGATGACCGGATGATGGAGAAGTACGGGCAAATCCTGCTCAATTGATGTGACAAGAGCACCCAGTTTGTCCTTGTAGCATTTGGAAGCACAGCTGACTCCTTGGCAATCCAACTTATCACTTTCTTTGACATCCAACAGCTATCAACAGCGGCACCTATGACTGGATTGCTGGCAGGTTTGTGAAGGTCCAACCAGAAGCACAGCTGAACGGCATCACCATAGTAGCCCCGTGCAAGTTCAGGCGCTGTGTGTTCATTGGTTTCGAGTTTTATGCACGTACGAACATGATTTTGCAAATGAAAATGACTCCGATGATTAAATGTCCATTCTGGATGGAATGCAAGACGTGTTTCGAGGCTCGCCATGGTTTTTCTTAATGACAGCAGTTCATAACGTCATAGAGATTGTCAGAGCGTTTTCGTAGCAATCGCTCATTAAGGAATCATGTGTGAATGCTTTCATGAAGAAACACTGTTTGGTGTGTCAAGCTGAGCCAATTGTTTGTTGTTTATGTTTGACACAATGTTGTGCATCGCACATGGGCAGATGTTGAGCCATGTTCATTAAAGCCTTCCAAGCAGCTGCCCGGCCCTGCTAGGATTCCGACTGGGCAGATCTACTTCCTGATTCATGTGGCCAGGATCCCATGGTAACTCCTGGCCTCGTCAACCACTTTGGCCAAGGGATCTTGCGCAGAACGTCATTGGCATCCATCGACAAGAAATATGCGATATAGATGTAGATATAATTAGATACATGCTTATATATGTATATGTATGCGCATATATCTATGTATTTATGCAATGTTTTGCATACATAATCAAGTCATAGATATAGATATATATATATATATATACATTCTGCATATATATTTGTACATACACATTTGTGTGTAAGTGCAAGAGATTTTGGTGCACTGTCAAAAGGCAATCAGACTTGGTATCGACAGCCATTGTCCAAGGATTGCAGCGTTGCTTTACAAGCTGCTCGCGATGCTTTGCCACCGGTGTACTCATCTAAGGAGACCGAATTTGGATCAGGGAGCTTTTGGGAGCCTGATATTTTGGGATGCAAGTTTGACGAGATGGGAGCCTGCGAGAATTGATGATTGGAGGGACTGAGCTTTGACATTGGCCGCTCAACCCTTTTTGGCTAGGCCGCTCTTCGACCCAAAAATTTCAGCCCAGGAGAGATCCGACCGCCAAGAGTCATCCCAGATGGCCCGGCTGTTTTCTGCACGGCTACGTCCAACTGAGGAGACACAGGGTGTCACTATGAGTCAATGCGATTTGAAATGGTTTAGAATTTAGAAGAGCAAAAGTGAGACAACATGACGCGAGGTTCTCCATGCTGTTTGACAGTTGAGGTCTGGCTTTCACAGAAACCAGGTACACTTGGCTCAGATGCATCCGTTCTGATCCGTTCTGCATAAATATCCTGAACTCCAAGGGGTATCGTTTTGATCCAGGTGTCCTTCTATGCTAAGGGACTGTCATTGGAAAATTGGCATCCAATGCCTCCATGAACAAGAAAGAATGATCGTTATATATAGCTTCAATGACTTAGAGGTGAAAATGGACTGCCCATTGGAAAAATGCCAAGGAACTACTGTATCATTCGATCATGCTATTTACATGGATTTCTTGGTTTCCGTGGCAAGAAAATGTGAAGCTGCCACCTGATGTGCCATGACGTGCCAGCATGTGCCAGCTCCAGGACTTCCGATCTCCCAAAGAGGCGGCAGCTCCATGGCGAAGCGTTGATCAATTTTGAGAAAAGATGAGTTTTTTGGGCAAATAAATACTCAAATGATAATGATATCATGTGATACTAATTTAGATTCTCAAAAAACTGATTGATGTGATTTCATTTTTATTCATCTATGGGGGCTATTGAGTGCTACGGGCATCATTCTGCCTTCTTGTGGCTGTTATCAAAAACATGATCGCACGGATTCTGTACATGCCTTTAGGCAAGGGGCAAAGTTGTTGCGTTGTTTCACCTTCGTGAAAACATGTGCTTTACCACGAAAGATGTCGCCAAGGATCGAAAAATTGGTTCTTCATTTTTCTTGAGGTTTCACCGGCAAGTCTTTGAGTTCCCATGCGGCTGGGGGTGGACAGAAACATACCCCAAAGTCGGATTTGCTGCGGCCGTTAAATTGATCAACCGTTTTTCTAAAAAAGGTTCACAAATCCATATTTTATTTTGTGCAGGAGACATTTTGAACATGAATAGCGTTGGACAAGTCCGGCTAGTTATGAATATCACGGCATTTCTATCAAGGCGAAAGAAATTTCAGATTGCATGCGACATGGTCGGACCATTTTCAGCCTGAAACTCTTCACAGAAGTTTGCTTGTAAGTATTTTGAAAAATTGGTCCGTAGGACAAAAAGTATCGGTGAGGAAAAGTTTGTCAGCATTCTGAAGTGAAAGACCCATTCTTCCAATGATTCCCCCTAAGCAGAAATGCTCCGTGTCTTTTGATAAGAAACTCGTTTGCAGTTTGACCTGCTCAAAGGTGATGACTCATGTCTTCGGTGTCCATGTTGCACCGGCCGTCAGGTGAGGATAATGCAAGAAGAATTGCAAAGTCTCTCGACAAGTGTCCAGGCGCTGACGTACTGATCACAACAGCAGAGATCCGAATGGATGAATGGATCTAATGGAGGCATCCATTCCTCCAAGCTATACACATTCAATGACATCTATCCCACACGGGTCGAGATTGCCAGAGGGTCTTGGTGCAGCCCACCAATCATGCGCACTGATTCGACGTCCGTGGATGATCCTGGATGTATTTCGCTTGGGTTTTGTTGTTATTGGCTTCAAACATTGAACGCGTCGTCAAAAGTCAGCACGAATCGTCGGCTTTTGTCGTCTCTCGAAGAGAAGTCCATTCAAGATTCTCAGCTAGTGGTTGGACACTTCAAGAGCAGTAGACCTCAAAGTAGTGACAGGGATCCTGAAATATGCAGCTCCACATGCAGATTTGACAAGGAGACCTATGGGGATATCCATTTGGACTTGATGTTGCACAGTGGGCAGCACATTCAGAGGCTCAGGTGCCGGGGTGCCGGGACAAGTGCAGCTCAGAATTGCTGACTTTTTGGGGGAATCGGATCTTGGATGATGGTGAGTTCCTCAAAAAGAGTTGATGTTTTGAATCAGTGAAGAGCTGGAGACAGTGAAGAAGAAGCTTTGAAAGAAGAAGACTGATCAGTGAAGATTGTGAAGAAAGCCGCTTTCAGAATCCAAGTTACGAACCAGTCAGAAACTTGCCGCTGGACCTGGGAAGCTGCTCCCAGGGAACGCCAAGACCTTCCCGGCCTCTTTGAGGGTTTAGTCACCATCTCTGATGTCGAAGTATCCACCAAGGCCGGAGACCGGCGATGGATCTTGTGCCGTGCTTTGCCACCTTGTGACTTGTGAGACTCACATCTGGATCAATCCGCCAGTTCTCCCCCAAAAAGCTGAAGTCAAGAAGTGTGGCAAATTGAGAATAAACTCTCAGACTCTATGTCCCTCTATTTGGCATGTAACAACCAAAGAACTTAAGCATAAAGAAGAAGGTGATTAACTCCTTTGCTTGCGGCATGCAAGCTGCACCCCACAATCTACTCGTACCTATGTGGATGTCAACTTCAGACTGGCGCTGCGTAGGTCACCCCTACATCATGCTGGGCAATAAGAGATTTGATCATCAGAGATGGAGTAGAGTCGGATTACAATCAGAAGGGTAGTTTAGGAATGTATAGAATGGTTATGAATAGTTATTGAGAGCAGCATATGCAACAGGAGTTCTACTCTTAGGAATTCCTACAGCAAGGGCTCGAGTCCGGTCCCCATGGCACCTGTCTCAGATCCAGTTGGTGGTCCGCTTTCCCAAGATTCATGCATGTGACTTCTCCCCAAGGAGACTGTGCTTCCGGATTGCAAAAATGCTACAAGTTTTCCTAGAAGCTGTGGTATGTGCATTGAATGTAAAGTGAACATGAGTGAACTATGTTTCCACTTTGTGATACCATGTGTCCGTAAAGGATGGAAAACATCAGTCAAAGGCGGAGGAATTCGTATGTGGAGGGCTTGTTGTTGCGAGGAGAGTGGCTGAGTGGATCGTGTCACGGTCACAAGATCGTGTCCACAAGAACTTCTGAGAGATTATGAGGACTCCAGCATAGAGGGTCTCCATAACATGTCTCCTTTTTCATTGTGCTCAAGGCTATTGACCCATGGACAAACGATACATCAATAAATAAGCAAAGCAGCCAGATTAAGAATTTCTTTGGAAGCTGGATTAAGTAAATAGATGAAACTCAATGAGTTACTCAATCAGTCTCCAAAGAGTTGCAGAGACCTTCGAAGCAGTTTTGAAATGCTGTGAGAATGTGCTCCTTTGGCGAACAAAGGAACCTCGAAGAGGTTGTCGCCGCCAGCAGAATTGCCATTGTTTGCATTGTGAAAGATCCCTAGATGAAGAATCACTCGCAAGACCACTGAGTTTTGGTGCATGTCGTGTCTAAGATTCCAAAATCAGACGTCAAAGGCTAGTCATGGACGTGAGGACAAAGCTTTTTTGATTGTAGCCCGCCCCAAGACCATGTCCAAAACTGGATAGGGAGCCGCTTGTGACTCAGAATTTGGGTTGCTTGTCACTCGGCATTTGGATTGCTTCTGACGGGATTTGTCTCGCTTGGGACCATCTGTGCGGAGTTCAGTGGTGGCAGGCGTTGTATTTGGTGCATGTGGAGTTGTTCTGGGATTGTTTTCCGCGCTGGCAGAGCTGTGTCAGGTGATGTTGGAAAAGTGTTGGGCTGTGACTTTGTGTGACAGGCATGGTATTTGGTGTGGAAATGCTCTGGTATTTGGTGTGTGGCAGGCCAGGCGTGGTGTTTCCCCCCTTTCCCCCCTGTCCCCCTTCCCCCGCCTTTCTCCCCTTCCCCCCCCTGTCCCCCCTAAACCTGAAACCTAAAGGGTCGAAATCCTTACTACTTACAAGGGGCTCAATTTTCGAGTCCCAAGTGACTCCTAGAACTCACAAGTGACTCAATTTTCTAGTCGCAAGTGACTCCTCTGCCTCCAAAACTGTTGGGTATTGGCCACAAACCGACCAACGTTTCGGAGTATCAGCATTTAGTTCCGGATACCCCGATACCCATATGTAAACAAGATGTTGATTTCTATGTGGCGTTTGCCAGCATGTAGGCCAAACATTCATGTTTGACCGAGATCAATGGCATTGATTTCCCTTGTACTCTCAATGTGCACTTTCTGCAAAGCAGACAGGCACTCAAACTTAGTGAGGTACCCTCAGCGGATCTGCAGGATAAAAGTGATGAGCAGTAAATTAATGATACGGAATGTAATTTAGTTAAATCTATGTAAAGGACAAGCATTGTATATTCAATTACAAAAGTTAGCTACTACAAACTAAATTTTATTATATATTAATAAAATTTAATAGATTTTTATATATATATTTAAAAAAAAATATATATATATATTATAAAAATAAATAAATATAAAATTTAATTATTTATATCTTAAATATTATTATATATTTTATTATAATTTAATTTATTTAAAAAAATTAAATATCTTAAAATTACTAATTAAAATTAAATCGAAAAATAATAAGTAGATAATTAATAATAATAATAACAATATATATATATTTATATATTTATAATATATAAATATTTTATATATATTAATAATTATATATTTTTATAATTATAAAATATATTTTAATAAAAAATAAA
>VSDK01005341.1:56254-71292 GCA_009767595.1 Symbiodinium kawagutii | reverse complement strand
AATATTTATAATTAATTATTAATTTTTAATTTTTAATAATTAATTATTTATTAATATTTTTTAATTATTTATTATTAAGCATTATTTTTTATTTCTTTTTAATTATTAATTATTTTTTATTAATTTTTTAATAATTAAATATTATTAATTATTAATTAATATTTGTTTAAAATATTTTTTTTTAAATATTAAAAAGTAGTTATTATTTATTTAATTATTTAATATTAATTATTAAATATTGTTTTTTAGTTATAAATTTAAATTTATAGATATTAATTATTATATTATGTATTATTTATTATTTATTTAATATTTAGTATTTAAAATTAGTTATTAATTATTAGGTAAAAATTATTATTTATCGGGTTTTATTTATTAGTTAATAATTTTTAAGTATTAATTATTAAGTATTAGTTTTTAGTTATTAATTCAGAAATATTAGGTATTAAATAAAAATTTTTAGTTTTTAATTTTTAGTTATTAGTTATTAGTTAAATATAAATTATTAGTTATTTATTATTAATTTTTAAATAATAGTTATTGTTTTTTTATTATTAAATATTAATTATTAAATATTATATTTATTAATTATTAAATATTTATTTTTAATTATTAATTATTTTTTATTAATTATTAATTTTTTATTATTAATTATTAATTTTTAATTATTAGATATTTATTATTAATTATTAATTATTAATTATTAATTATTTATTATTAATTATTATTTAAAATTTATTTAAAAATTTATTATTAAAATTAATTATTAATTATTAGTTATAAATTATTAATAATTAAAAATTAATTATTAGTTATTAATTATTAATTATTAATTATTAATTTTTAATTATTAATTTTTAATTATTATTATTTTTTATTATTTTTTTTTATTATTTTTTTATTATTAATTATAAATTATTAGTTATTAAGTATTAGGTATCGGTTATTAATTATTAGTTATTAATTATTAGTTTTTAATAGTTAGTTATAAATTAGTAATTTCTTATTATTAGTTATTAGTTATTTATTATTAGTTATTAATTATTATATTTTAAGTATTAGTTATTAGTTATATATAATATTAATTATTAGTTATTAGGTAATATTTATTAATTATTTAGTTATGTAGTATTAGTTATTAGATGTTAGTTTTTAATTATCGGTTTATAATTATTAGTTATTAGTTATTAGTTATCGGTTTTTAGTTATCGGTTGTTAGTTGTTGGTTTTTTGGTGGTTAGTTATTAATTATTAGTTATTTATTATTAGTTATTTATTATTAATTATTAGGTATTAGTTATCGGTTATTAATTGCTAGTTCTTAGTTTTTCGTTATTAGTTATTAGTTATTTATTATTTGGTATCGGTTATTAATTTTCATAGTTATTGGTTATGAATTTTTCGTTGGTTATTGGTTATTAATTATTAGTTATTTGTTATTAGTTATTAGTTAATAATTCTTAGTTATCGGTTATTAGTTGTTGGGTATTAGTTATTAATTATTTGTTATTAATTATTGGTTATTAGTTGTTGGTAATTATTAATTAGTTATTGGGTATTGGTTGTTGGTTGTTAGTTGTTGGGTATTGTTTATTAGTTATCGGTTGTTAGTTGTTGGTTATTGGTTGTTGGTTCTTGATGGTCGGTTATTGGTTGTTAGTTGTTAATTATTCGTTGTTAGTTGTTAGTTATTGGTTGATGGTTGTTGATTATTGGTTGTTGGTTCATAGTGGTCGGTTGTTGGTTGTTGATAATTCGTTGTTAGTTATTGGTTGTTGGTGGTTGGATGTTGGTTATTGGTTCTAGGATGTTGGTTGTCGGTTATCGGTTGTTGGTTCTTGGTTATTCCTTATTGGTTATTGGATGCTGGTTATTCCTTATTGGTTATTGGATATTGGTTGTTGGTTCGCCAATAGCCGAGGCATTGGTAATACGAAATTTTGCAAAAATTCTTTAATTTTAGTACGGATAAAGACGGAAGAAGTCCGAATTTTTCCGAAAATTTCGTTTTTTTTTTCTAAAATTTTCCAAAAATTATTGGTTCCTCGTAATATCTTAAAAATTAATGGTTTTAGAAAGGTCGAAAGTGCCCAGGGTATAGGAGAAGTAATTTCCGAGAAAGAAAATAAAGAATAATGAAAAAAGAAGTCCTTTTTGTCCAAAACCCCAAAAGTTTTGGAATTTTTCGGGATAATTACCCCGAAATTTTCCGAAAAATTTGTTATTTAGGATAGTATTAAAAAGCCAAGAATTTTCGCAAAATTTCGGACTTTAAAGTACATTGGACATACATCCAAAATAAATTTAAATTTAAGTAATACCATTTTATTTAATAATATATTTTATTTTACTATTCAATACTAATAATATTAATATTATCTTTATTCCTTTAATAAATTTTTTTGGTTTAATTTTATATAAAATAATTATTTTTAAAATTTATATTATTTTTATTATTAGTTTTTTTTATATTTTATAATAGTTTTAATATTTATATTACTAATTACCCCAAAATAATATTCCAAATAAAAATCTAAAGGAAATTAATATTTTATTATTATCCTTTAACCACATAATATATAATCCAAAAAAATACTTAAAAAACCAACCCTCCACTACAAAGTACAACACCAAAATCTCAAACCTAAATAAATTATCCCCCCAAATTTCTTTAAATTTACTTTATTTCAAGAAAGCAATAATCCAGCTAGCTGGTTTTTATAATAAATATATTATATTTCTATTTTAGTTAAAATAGAATATATAATAACCCTGGGTATAATTAAGCCTGAGGGGGGAAGTAATTATTAAATTATTTAGTTATTTATTATTATTTAGATTTTTTAGAGGTTCTGTTTCTGCCAATTACTTACTAAATTAAGAGCAACTTCATAAATGTACATTTATTAATGCAATGTAAGAGTAGTATTTTTATGCTATTATCGAAATATTTTGTTCGTTTTGTTGTTTCGACTGGGTCAAAGGGTGATTATCCTGGATTGAAACAGGAAAAATTGAAGCGCTTTCGAACCACCCGGCTGCAACTCTGGACTAAAGGCTCTCTTCATTCCGTTGACAACTCCAGATACAATTGACAAGCACTGGAAGATACGGGGGGTTAATGAGCAAACATAGATATACAATAGGAAGAATCAATTCCCCTTGGAAAAATTCTTCGGACAAAAAGAGATCCTTCATTCTCCCAGAGTCAACACAGCCAGGGTTGAAATTTCTGCTGTGGCGGGGCCAGTTGGAGCCCACCTGCAAGAGCGCGGCCCGGTCAAAGCAACTTATTGAACTCACCGTCGTCTGGTGCCGTTCATCCGGGTGTAAACATTTCGAAACATGTGCCCTTGGCACAGACTGTGCGCACTGAAATGCACTGAATGTTTGTCAAAGCAGCCTGGAATGTCAGGCATGGCTCTGTCAACATCACAGGCAATCGCAGGTGCAAAAAACGCAGCTGCAGTCCGTTTTGGTCCTTCCCGAGTATGGCCAAAAGCCGAATCATCAAGTCATTGGGTTTTGACATTTCGGAGGACCAAGAACAGCAACTTCGGAGGACCAAACGCCGCAGCGACGCTGATTGCGCAGAAGACATCCCTGAACCTGAACCAAATGCCAACAAAAAGCTGAACAGAGATGCAAAGTCAACAGAAGTCTTCTAAACCCCCAAACTTTTCCGAAGTTACGATGCATATCTCGTTTCTATCTGGTGCTTGAACTTCTGGGACAGAGGTTTCCAAACACTTCACGCCGCAGACAAACGTGCGGCATAATTGGGATGCCGAGAGCGGAGAAGCCATGGACTGAGAAGTAGACTTTGGCGAAGCTCATAGCACATGCAATCGGTTGTGAAACGAAAACAATGATTTGTACATAATAACTTATGTACAATGCTATCAGCCATCAAATCCAGCGACCTATATATCTTCCAACGAATAGCTACAACAGCTGCTGTGCTTTCGAGCTACTTCGTCCATGACATCACATCCTCTGCTTTGTGATCTTCTCACTGTGTGGCGAAAACCGTCCGGTCATGAAACCAGAGAAACAGGACCGTGGGACCGTGCAGACTTGCGCCCTTCGAAACAGGGCGGCAGAAGTGGGTTTTCAATTTTGATGTGTTTGCCCCTTAAAAGTTAGCGCATGCCTGCTGCAATGAAACCGGGTCCTTTCTTTGTTCAAGGTGAACCGCGGAATGCTGCTCAACAAAATGATGCAAGTGCTGTTCAAGTGCCACAAAATGTGGGTGGCTTTGAATGTCGGGGTTTCAATCCGCCAATCAGTTCTGCTGCTCAGGAGAGTGGCTGGATGCCACATCAACCTGGCGCTGGCCTTTCACGATGTGGCTTAGGCTCCCATCCTAAGCCAGCCCAGCGATCTTGGAGAACTTTGATACCAATGGAAAGAGTAACAAAATAAGCATCTGAAAGCATGTTAGCAAAGAGAGATTCTCAATCTTTGAAAGTTCATTCAATTCAACTGTTGCGTCTAGCACCAACATTTGGCTCCCAAAGAATCCTCAAGTTGTAAACGTTTGACGATGAAGTAACACAAAACAACAACAATAAGCATAAAATAACCCTAAAATAACCATATAGGGTCCATATATATATATATATATATACATACAGTATGAAGTCGATCATGATGGACATTGGCGTTGCTCATTGGTCCACAGTCTAAGCACAGACTCTCCTGAGGGCTCACGGGAACTGAGGTTCCCAACTGTGGAGGAGCAGCCTGGCAAGGCATAGGCCCTTCCTTACTCCTCTGAATTCAATATGGAAGCAGTCAGAAGTAGCCAGAAGTAGTCAGAAGTAGCCAGAAGTAGCCAGAAGTCGTCAGAGGTCAGAATTCAATCCATGGATACTTCATTGATGTGCCCTCACCTGGTGAGACAGAACGACCTCTTGAGAGCAAGCCATGTGCGGCGTCCCAAATTCCGACTCATGAACTCGATGCACTAAGACATGCAAATAGCGTGCATCCAGAGCGTCTTCTGGTGACATCAATGATGACCTGCACAAATTGAGAGATTCTCCGAAAGTTCACAGCAGAGAATGCCCTATAGTCCGGGACACAATTATTGAAGATATTAGCTGAATTTGTAACAATTTTCAATCAATTTTCTGTACTATGTGTACTTGCAGCATTATCTGGAATTCAAACATTGCAGCATTAAAGCACACTCTTTGCGAAACTTCAACATTAGCGAGTCTCAAACATCGTTTGAGTAAATCAACAGCGTGCTCATTTAAGTGGAAATGTTGTGGACATGTGGGGTTGCGTGCGTAAGAAACGCATAATTTCTGAAACGAAAGTTGATTGCTGCGCCCATATTCTAAGATGATAATAAAACTTGTTCGTCCAGTCTCATAAATGGACCATTTACGCGGTGTAAGAACCTACTACAGTAGGTTTCTACGTTCACATCCAACTGTGGGAAGTCCCATTGCAGGCAACCAAAAGAAGGGATGGGGCAAAATGCTTTAGTCGCCAACCCACAATGCTTCGACAGTCTAGAAATTCCACTGAAGGATCATTAGGTGAGCAGTCCAAAGGCCTAGAAAGGCCTAGAAAGACCTAGAAAGACCTAGAAAGGCCTAGGGTCATTGTCATGCCCAGGAACTTGCCAAACCTCGAAACCTAAAATCCTTGAAAACTGCTGAGGAGAGCACTTCACATACGCAGGCGGCGTCATCATGATCTTTTGAGATGCCTCGAAACTAAATCCAAGTGCTTCACTTGCGGTTGAACGCAACGCACCAGGAAATAAATCAAAATAAATCAAACACACTCTTTCCGATCAAATCAAATCAAACTGTTTCTTTGCTTTTGCGATTTGCCGTAGAAATGACATGTGGCACGCTGCAAAATACCCATGAAGTTCTCAAAAAGAAAAGCTACCAACAAGAAGGCCCCTCTCTTGAGATTGCAATAGCAATTCAAAGACCAAGGATGAGCAAAAGCTCTTAGTGAGCTGCTTTCCTCTCCTAGCCTCAAGTAACCTTTAGCTTCGCAGGGCCTCATTGAGCTCGTCGGAAGTGAGGAGGGACATCCAGGCACCTCAAACACTTGCCAACCTACCTCTCGTTTCGTTGGCATTTTTGGGTTTTCCAAAAGCGCACCATGAGACATCACGAATTTGGGATGAAGCTCCTCCTTGATTTGTACTAAAACAACTGACAATCAAGTACATGGATTAACTGCTCCACGGTCTGAGGCTCGTGAGACTGTGCGAGCCGGTTCTGTGTAAATGTACAGGGCCCGGAGGGACCAAGCGAGAAAATACACATACTGGATCGAATCACCATGTTTCATGTCATTGCATGTGTTGGCGGATTGGGCATGCCCTTGACATCTCCAGCCAGCCTAGCAACCTTAGTTGTCTTAGCATGTCATGGATACCTCACAGGTTTGCCAATGAGCCAACTCACAGGTGGGAAGTGCCCAGCATGACGTGAAGTTCAGCTTTGCACACTTCAAACAAACCCAGGGAGTCGCATCACAGGCCGCCCTTCAAGTCTTGGCAACTACACAAACAGCTCTGGGAGTGCCGCCATGTCCGTTCGTCAAGCCAGGGGCCTCAGGTGAGCGAGTTTGTTGAAACTCCAACAAGACTCAAGCTGCAGGGATGGTACGATTCAGTGACACAAATTGCTACGGCCAGTATCCTTTAATAAGGACGATTAGTGTGAAATCCACCATGTCAAGACTATAGTGTGCAAATGCTACATTGACACGTTGACCTTCAAATTGGATCTTGCTGCAGCATTAGAAGTCAGTCGCCAAAACCAAGCGACCCAAAAGGAGCTGCCATACTGGAGACTCCCCCGAAATGAATATCATTTCGACTCTATTCATATCTTGAATACTGTGAGCCTTGTCTGCATCTTGCAAAGGCGACCGGCACAGAAGACTGCAGCACAACTTGACACGTTCCCTGTGTGGCTCAACTCGTCAAAACATCAGGACTTGCAATGCAGTTACCTGCTAAAAAGTACAATCTGGGATGGTCAACCTTAAAAACAACGCATCGATACAGCCAGGAATATTGAAGTAGAGGTTCATTCCCGACACATTTTTTAACTGGCAGAGTGTTCTTCGCTTTTTGCAGTGGACAGAGAGCCCTGTGCCGTCCCAGAAATGCTGGGCTGCTCACTCCATTTGGGACTTTTGGGATTGGACCTCAGTTGTGTTGCATAGTCCAAGACTGGCTGCTTTGCTGCGAGAACTGCAGGCAAGAAAAGATCCACAACTGTTTGGCACATGAGGTGCTTTGATTCTTCATCTGTTTTTTTAACATCCCCAGCATTCCCGCAGCATGAAATGAAAGAGTTCAGCTGTACTCAACTAGCAGCTGTGCTAAGATTGCAGCTCTCCTTCTTTGATCCGTTCTTCTGCTTCTCCTTCGCATGCAAGTTATTGTCAAAGTAGTCTAGAAATTGACTAAGTTCGGGCTTGATGATCTTCACAACTTCTGGGGCTCAACCAGAGTTCTGGGGCTCAGCATGACCACAGCACTGGCCACCGCCCTGCGCATTATGCGCCAAGGGCTGGAAAATTAACTTCAGAAACGGATTTCTTTTCGCTTGCTTGTTTTGATTTATCTTGCTTGTTGGATGCGTTTAAGAAAATGGAGAGAGAAAAGGAGAAAGAATTGAGACACTGCAACGCTGCGATGGTTAACTTTGTCTCCGTCTTAACTAATGGTGCTTAGAACACACACAAACAAAAAGGAGGAAATCTGCATGAGTCTCACGTACGAATCTTGGCCTAGACATGCCATTCATTGGCAGAAGTGAAAGTCACTTTTGCTACTCTTGTCTGAGGAAACATCATTGGGCTTATTCTCAAAATAAGGAACCAAAAAAAAGGCTCGTTAATTACTATACATGATTGACATTGGATGATTTTGGGGACCCCTATTTTGAGAAACCACCATTTGTCCACAAGGCTTCGTATGACAATACCATGACTTTGGATCACAATGGCTGGACAAACATGACTGAAACCTGTTCCCTCGTAGCAGTCGATCGATCTCCACGGCTGAGCTTGATAAGTACAAATTACGAGCTTGAGAGAAATGTTTGATGCATTGCATGAATACTGTATTGTACAGTATATAGTAGTAATGCATTCCATTTCTCCTTTCATATTCCATTCATGTGTATTGTATATATATAGTTCCACTCATTTCTCCTTCATGCTGTATTCATTTCCATTTTTGTTGAGCTGGTCTCCTTGGCAGCCTTTGCTGCTGCATCTGGGCGGAAGATTGGGCGCTTCTCTGGATCCTGCTCATGGAGAACCTAAGCGCTGTGAAAAACCAACACAGAATCCTAAGCACTGAGAAATATTGAGAGATACTGAGTTCAGATACTAAGAAATACTGAGAGATACCCATGTTTACTGAGAGAGATAGGTGTTTAAGTGAGATATAGTTGTCAACATCACCTGTAGTACTGAGAGATACTGCCCAAAGCAAGTCCGTTATAAATTGTAAACATCACCTGAACGATTTGAAAAGGCATGCAGCGAAGAAGACCCACTTGTTCTAGTTTGAAGATCAATGTCTCCTGATATTCTAAGATGCTTCCTTGACTCCAAAATCGAGTCTTATCTGTGAGAAATGATGTTAGATTTGTTGATAGTTTTCTTCGGAAAGGCAAGCATTGAGCTCTCAGAATCTCTCGCGGCAATCCCGGACTTTCAAAGTCGCGTGAGGTTCCGCACAGCAGAGCTGCTGAAGTGCTCCACCAACTCCTGTTGAAATCTGACTTTGCAAAGCTGTGAAATCCACGAATCCACGACAATATGAGACAATGCGATTGAGGATCTTGTGTAAGATCCTACCCAAAAGAGGTGTATCTGCAGCAAAATTGCTTGCCGGAGAGGTGTTGGGGAGGTTCTGACTCACAGCCGCGACCAAGCCAAGTCAAGCACCAGAAACGAGAAGACGAGCAGAAGACAATTGAAATCAATCCAATTGAAAGAATTCAATTATTAAATGAAAAAATTCAATCTCAATTGTTCGATGAAAAAATTCAATTGTTGTATGATTCTGAATGATTCTGTCTTTCTCAATCTTTCTCAGTCTGTCCTCCTTAAAATTATCTACCGCCATCCTTTTCATCAGTGTCATTAGTATAAGTTGAGCATGCCTGACAGCAAGCATGCCTTCAGCATGCTATAAAATTGAACGAAACAGCGATCACTGCCAAGTTACCCCCAGTGTCATTCTGATCCGACTGCCAAGTACTTCCACCGTGTGCAGTCGTCCTCGTGTCCCTGGAAGCGAGCGTAGCTCACGCCAGGTGCCTGCACAAAGGTCCAACTAGCTGCACCCAAGAAGGGCCCAAGAGTCTTCACGTCTGAGAAACAAATTGTATAGCAATGCGTTCACAAAACCTCCGATAGCGGAATCGAATAGCAGGGGTGCAGGGGTTTAGAGGATGCTCGGCAAGTTTGTGCGCAGGAACAGTGCCTTCTGTTGGGACCAACCCTGCTCAGAGAATCCATGAACGATTAATTATATAATATTAGAAAAGCGTCCTCCTTTCTTTTCAAGGCGTAGCGGTATGCCCATGAGGATGGTGGAAGAATGTGTACCGCTCCCACGATTGTCTTAATGCAATGATTTGTGAAGGGGAAGTGCGAAGGCTCGTTCGCAAACCCGTGGTCGTCATTCAAAAATACATTACATTCCATTGCATGACATGGCTGTGGGTCAAAACCCTGTACCCCTGGTTCCCCATCATTTACCATTGTTTTCCCTATAGTTTGTTGGTTATTAACCACCATGAAATTGGTTGATTAATATTGACCCAGCTCGCCACATTCCATTGCCTCACAGCCTTACATTACAAACATTTACAAACCATCATTGGGACAGCTTTGTTGTTGCGGCGCAGGCGGTAGCGGTACCTTGGTCTGCGACTTGCTCATGACCTCGCGCCAGGCTCCGTTCTTCACCTTCGCTGAAAAGAGCGACACTTCCAGGGCAATTCGAGGTACTTTCGATAAATGAAATGGGTTATTATAGTTACTATTATCAGTAGAATAAATGTATATATGGTAGGTTATACTCGTTATTATTTCAGTGGTTTCTGAGTGGTACCATTTCAGTGGTTTCTGAGTGCTTTCATTTGTGTGTCTATACCCATGGAGTCTAGAACTTTAACGAAACCCAGCCAAAGCACTTCTGCTGGCTCGAGAAAGCGATCAAGAATTGACTGACAAACAGACTGAAAGTTTGGACTCGAGTGTGGGAGGATAACATTGCATAGCTTTGGTCAAAGACAGGACAGGATAAATTGACCCGACAGGATCGACAAATCCAGGACTAGCAAAACCCAGCCAACACAACTTCAATGGGTTTGCAGACAATAGCATTGTACAAAGACCATGTACACCCAACTTCTTGGCTCAGGACCATGACAAAGAGCTTGTGAACATCCTCAGCAGTTGCAGCATTCTTGAGAAAAGTCGTTGCTATCAGAAACGCTTCAACGTATTTAGATGACACTATTTTGTGTGTGTGTGTGGGTTCTTCTTGTAGGAGCGTAGATATTTACATACATGTCTTTACGGGCTTATGTACATGTACATACCTATCTATTGGTATCTATATGTATATATATATATATATATGTGTGTGTGTGTGTATGTATGTATCCACAATTGTGTAAGTCTTTATGTACATAACATATCAAGAGTTCATGCACACATCCACAATACACATGCATTGGCTACATAACAACATCTTCCTACCCTACCCACAGAGATGCACACATATCAACGTATATCAATGTGCCGTCCGACAGCTGTGCCTGTGTGTGCACGAAGGAAAGTGAGTGTTTGTGTCCTATAGCAAATCAATTGCGTGTTCTTTTTGAATTGACTAATAATTCTTAGCTAGTTGTTGATGTCAACAAAAAAGAAAGTGAACTCAAACAGCTCTTGCACGATGTTATGCAACAGTTTGCCATTGTTTCATAGGGACTGCTTGCGCTGTGACTCTCTCCCTGAACACAACTTGTCGATCCTGAACGACCTCTTGTCTCAGGTACACGTGTCATGTTGTGACTTCTTAGCTTCTCAAACACGAGGGATCGATACATCAGGTTCACATTGAAAATATGGATCAACCAGGTTTGCATATTAATGTAAACGCAAACATAAACATAAATGTAGACAGAAATGCAAACATAAACATAAATGCAAACAAAAACATAAACATGAATAACAATATACGTATACTATAAATATGAATATGAATGTAGATATACATGTAAATTGGAACATGCATATGGATGTGTACATAATGTGTTTGTATATACATACATATGTATATATATATATATGGGAAAAGTTTGTTTAAGAGCTGAACGCAGTGTTTTATAATGACAATAAAAATAGTAATAATAGACATACACAGCTTCACAGCGTTTTACAATAGCAGCCACGTATCATAGAAGTTGTCATCGTATGGTAGAAGTTGTCACCGTATCATAACGCCCCCTAATAACGTTCGTGTTTAACTGCTTCGGAATGGACGCAATTTTTGGAGTTAGTGGATATTTACTTCTGAAAAAAACGCCTTCTGCAGAATTGGCTTAAACTCTTGACCAAACTATATCGATATTATATGTATATACATACATGCATTTGTTTGTTTGAGTGCCAGAGTTTGAGGAATCATCTTCCCTTGTTGTTTCTCCAGCTGACAGAGCCTGACTAACGATGTCTGAGGCGCATGTGGAGAGATGAAATTCACAAAGGCAAAGCCTGCCAGCACGTTGCGGTGCTCCTGCACAGGTACACTCAATCGACACCACACAACCAATGTCCCAACCCTTCGATTTCCCACTGGCTATCGGGGGGAAGGCATGGAGCTTCCCATGTTTCAGAAGTGAGCCCTGTGTCCTTGCAAGGCATGTAGAAGAAGGTGAAGCCTAAGGCAGCGGGAGGGGCTTAGGTACACAATGCGTCACAATGATTTTTTGGGGTATCGAAGTTCACTCAGCAAGGGATTGCTTCGCTTCGAATCTTCGTTGGATCAAATTCGATCGGGATCTTGACGGCAGCATCACGACATAGCATCACACATTTCGTAGCGGTTTCTCTTGAGGTTGGAACGATCAGAAAGGCCGAACTTATCCATGAGATTCAAGAACTCCTGTGAAAAGCTTGGGGGTGACCTGGTCTGCATTCTCAGACAATGGAACTGATGGAACTGATGGAACTGGAGGCCTGAAACCCAACTGGTCTTCATAGGTCTACTTTGAAAGCTTGTGCCAGGTGGTGCCCCTCTCACCAGGATGTTGTGAAAAGATTTCAATGAAAGGCTAATGTCAATCACAGTAACAAGTATCTTGTCAGAGAGGTTTCGTAGAGAAACTTGGACTTACTATCCAGTAGAAGTGTGAACTCATGTAAATGTGAAGCCAAGAAAGTGCGAAGTCATGTAAGTGTGAAGTCAAGAAAGTGTGAAGTCAAGAAAATGTGAACTCATGTAATCTTGATGTCAAGTAAGCGTGAAGTCGTGTAATTGTGAAATCATGTAAGTGTGAAGTCAAGGTAGTGTGAAGCCAAGTCAGCTTGAAGTCAAGTAAGTGTGAAGTCGTGTGTTGACATCGAATAGTAAAATGATGTAAAATGTGTCCGATAGATTGTGTGAAATTTGGATGATGCGAAGCTCGCCACACTTGTGAATTCTCGCAGAAACGTGCTCCGTCCTTGGTTGTTTCATAGATCGGTTCTGCGGACGGATGCGTAGCATGCTCGCTGTCTGTTCGAAGGTGTTCGCAGTGGCATGGAGTTTCGAAGTGTTGGCTGGTGAGCTTATGCGTGTGTTGCGCGGCTAACCTAGTCCTTTGAGTACATGCACTTCTCCTGCGCAAACTTTCGGCACTGTGACTGGAACATCAGGCGACCGTGAGATGTTTTGCAACTGTGCCTTTGCGTGGCAGGCGTGATATCTTGAGACCATGAAGTTGTGTTAAAAATGTTTTCCGCCATGTAATGTGTTTGGAACATCAGGTGATCCCGAGATTTCTTGCACTTGAGGCTTTTGCGTGGCAGGCGCAGCACTTTGATCACATCAAGCATTGTTCGGATGGCTGTCCCCCGCGTACTGCACGAAATGATGTTCAAGAAGAATGCAACTGTGACTTTGCATGGCAAGCATCATACTTTGAGCCCGTGGAGGTTTGTTTGAGTTGCTTTCTGCAATGTACAGTAAATGCTGCGGGAACGGGTCTTTAGTTGAGAGTGGCACGATCGTGACTTTGCGTGCTTTGAGCACATGAAGCATTGATCGACTTATCCACAATGTAAACACTGCGCTGCGCAAAGTCGTGTTTGAGACATGACCCTCCCTTTTGGTCGCTGCCGTTTCCCTTTAAAAAATATGTCGAAAATCGGTTTAAAATCACAATTTTTGCGTTTGGGCGTCGAAAGAGGTTTTGGGAGAAGGCTGCGTGCGCTTCTGTGAGCGGATGCTTGTGTGTTTTGCAATTGTAGGTTTACTTTCCGCACTGTAGTTTTTGCATCCAAGAACCTCTAGTACGTTGTAGCACAGAGGAGTACTGTGCAGTACATTGTGATAAGTTGTAGTACGTTCTAATACGTTGTAGCACATTGTAGTAAAGAGAGGTACATCTGTAGTACAGGGTACTGCGCTTAGGATATTGAGTCGTTGTAATACCTTGCAATGCGTTGTAGTATGTTGTAGTATATGTTGTAGTATGGAGTAGCCGAAGGAAGTTTTGTAGACAAACTCCGAGTTACGGACAATAGTTAAGTGCTACCGCCACAAACGTGTCACTGTCACAGCCAAGTAATTTCAATGGAACAGCCTAGTAAGTGTATGCAAGTGTCAGATCCAAATAGATTTATTTAGCAGCCAAGTATGTGCAACAGCTAAGTAAGCCAAGCAAGTGCTAAATCAAGTAAGCGTTCAGTCAAGTAAGTGTCGAGTCAAGCAAGCGTCAAAAAAGAATCATGTAGTTTCGAGAAGAACGACTCGAAGAGTCATGTAGCTCAGGGGATTCATGTTGCCCAGAGAGGAGTAACTCTGAAAGTCATGTAGCCCAAACAAGAGTAAGAGCCATGTAGCTCAAAGTAGTCATGTAGCTCAGAGAATAGCAGCTCCGAAGAGTCATGTAGCTCACTACAATTACATAAACGCAACCAGCAATGCCAAGACCACGCGAACATCCGCGCCAGCAACATCAACACCACACAAACTGTACCACAGGCAGGACTCTTGAAGAATCACGTCTCCTATTGGAAACTTCGGCCCCCGTGCGGGTTCCACTTGTATGTATTGTACAAATGTTTCGAGCAAAATCGGTCCAGTTCTTCACACGTCTCAACGAAGCTCCTTTCGGGCGTTGTTGCCTGCAACGTTCCGCACCATCACAGTCGTGCGGGAATCTTCTCCACGGTCGATCCTGTGATTTGCAGCTTTGAGACATGTTTTCCCTCCCAAAAAAGATTGGAGCTAGGCATATCCAAGTCCTGCGTTCACGCCTTCCGGTATGGTCTTGGTGAAAAACTCACAGAATTTAGTGGTTGACTATGATCTAGTTCGGTCGTGCTGAACCTGCTTCTAAAGTTGGATTGCGTGTGGATTGCAGTTTCACACCATGGTCCCATTTTCGACAAACGGGCTGGACCTCAAGAACCACCCTGACCTGCGAGAATTTTTAGCCAAATCCAACACCCGTCCTATCTGGATCAATGTCATACTTCGAGAACTCCTTAGTGCTGACCTGGCATAAGTGCAAATTGTCTATCGAAACCAAGAACCTGCTCTTCTCACTTAGAAGGCAGAAAGGCCAAGAAAGCACACATGGACCATAATCAACTGATTAGCTGCACAACAGCAAGGGTTCAGCAAGCAATCTAATTTTGTCAGTTGCTCACAAAGCAATTGGCCCAATGGCCTTCGTCCTCAATGGACGATTGCCACGCTCACTCTTTTTGTCATCTGCCTGAGACACACAGGCGGGGCAAGAGCGACC
>VSDK01005341.1:10870-43370 GCA_009767595.1 Symbiodinium kawagutii | reverse complement strand
AATTTGCCTTCTAAACAAGCCCGAGGAAGCTCCACTAAGAAAAGCCACACTTTACAGTATAATTCCATACTGATACTGTCAAATGGAATGCACGGAGGGAGTCACAATTCTCCCAAACTTGTCTATGTATTGTATTGATTCAGTTTTGGATTGGCCTTGGGCAATTAAGGCGTCGTCACACAAGCTGAGAACTGCCGGAGTTAGGCAAGCTGTGGAGAGCGGAACTCAGAGCAGCCCTTGTCGATGCTCGAACAGATGCTCACCGAAGTATGTCGGTTGAACTTCTTGAACCGTGAACAGAGGTGCAAGACGCACCGGTTGAAATATGGATCAGTAGCCACCTCTTCATTTCGCTTACAAAGTTTGTCGAGCATGAAACACCCAAGGGGCCCAGCACCACATGAAAACAACTTGTGCTTCTACTCTGTTGGAAACAGTTTCTGAAGAGACTTCATGTCAATTAATCTCAACATGCAAATGAGACCTGTCAAAGTCATGTGTGCTAGGCACCAGTTTCAAATTGCGGCACATGCTTCACCAAAGTTATGCAATGAAGGCTGGGCTACCGAGCAGGGAATGGGAAACACGTGGCTTCTCCCGCAAAGAAAAAAACCCTAGCCTTTGAGTCGCCCCGTAAAAACCATGAACTTGAATGAAGTCCGGCCATGCTTCATCACTGAGCATTGGAAATCATGAACACGTCATTACCATCACCATCACCACATGTCTGCCCAAACCAAGGATTGCGCAAACTGCAGCAGCACAAAGATCCAGCAGTCTTTTAAAACAGGCAATCATTTCCTAGATCCTTGGTATACAGGAGTCACAATGATCTTGTTTGCTGGGCCAACCAGCTGATTGCAAGTAGAAGACTAAGTCTATTTGTGGCCTAGTAGATTCAACGAGCAGATTTTAGCCGGATCTGTGCAATGATCAAACCATCTTACAAAAAGTCCACAGAGTCCTCGTGTCTTGTTGCACGCCTGTCTTGGTGGGTGGCTCGCTCATCGGCAGAACACCGCAGCCCACAAGGCTTCCGATGCTTCTCTGAACACAAATGAGCACCGAGAGCAAGTTCCCATCTGAAACACAAAGCCTCTCCCGGGTGCAACATGTTTTTTTGACACAGAACTTTGCAAAGTTGCCAACTTCTGTTGACGCTTTAAAAAGACAAGTTGATCAACTGAACTTTGCAGCGCAGCTGGAACCGAGGCCAATTCAGGCCGATGGCCACACCGTAGCGAAGCTGAGCGTTGGCTCAAGTCATTCTGAGGACATGGAACCAAGTCCGGGCTGAAGCACATGGAAACACAAGGACAATGAAGGAGGGCCCTCTCCAGCAAATTCCAGACGTCGCAAGCACGCGACAAACCAACAGCAAATATGATGACAACATGACTCTGCATGAGTGAAGAAAGTGCCGGAATCTGCTGGAGCAAATCTGTCAATAGAAAAGTATTGAAGAAAGTGCGGTCAGAGTGTTCAGAATACGTTCAGTTCCCGAACCAAGAATTCACCATGTCACTCCTGAAACTGTGCTCAGCTAACAGTGGGTTTCCCAAAGTGTTCGCGAAGGCGGTCGGGTCAAAGGCTTTTATGGCACTGCCCGAACAAACTGGAAGAAACGGTTGCTAACTGCATGCTTGCAGCAACGGACCTTTGCATTACGCCACAGGAAGTGAAGCACTTGGGTGAAAAACAATAACAAGCTCTGCTCTGACAGCAAACAGGGTTCCAAAAGTGACAATTCTTCTTACATCATTTCAGGGAATCTTGACAGTCATGCACCCATGCTCTGATTTCTTGAACAAACCTCTGTACGAACACTTGTTGCTTCCCAATCTTATGTTTCAGCAGGCAAGTAGATATGTATCATCTGTACATATAGTGACGTACACGTCGATGTGTACATGTCAAAATACATGGCAAGTCTTCATCTTCACAGCTACAGAGTTTCCAGGAAACAAAAAAACAGCTCGAAGATGCCGATCCCTGAAACCCACTTTTTCGAGAAGTAGAGCTGGTGATTTCTGCTCATGGAATGCATAAGCTTTCCTTCCAGCGCAAATCTCACGCACATGTATTGTTGGTGATTAATCCCGTATGACTAACCATTATTACTGGCTACCTCTACATCGCCATGATGATCCCTTATTGTGAACTACTATATTCCCTATAATTGTGTTGCTTCGTATGCCCAAATATTATTGGTTAATCTTGACCTATGGCCACATGCTGCATGCCTTGGGTCATTCCACGGCTCATCATCTGACACTTCACTCGTCTCCAACCGTCGAATCCGTTGTCCGCTTGCAGCAGTTCTGTGAAACCGCGCACTTCATTTGGTCAGCACAAGCTTCTGTACTATCGCACTATCATATGGTTGATTTTGTCAGCACTTCTGATATCCAACGACTGTTGAACCGTAAACTGCTGACACAATCTGAAACTTTAAAAAACTAACTATCCTAATAACAGTTGTTCATTGAGAAAACAGGCATAACAACATTGGTCTCAGTGGCGGATTACGACGCGTTGCTATTGCAATGACAACGCTCCGGTTCACGCACCCATCCTCAAGGCAGGTGCCCACAGACAAATCACAAGAGATCTCCGATGTCTCATTGCACTTCGAAATATCTCCGTTTGGAAACCTATGGAAACCCCTGGAAACCCATGGAAACCCATGGAAACATATGGAAACCTATCAAACTCTATGGAAACCTATGGAAACCCCTGGAAACCCCTGGAGACCCCTAAAAATGGAAACCTATGGAAACCTATGGAAACCTATGGAAACCCATGGAAACCCCTGGTAACCCCTGGAAACCCATGGAAACCCATGGAAACCTATGGAAACCTATCAAACCCTATGGAAACCTATGGAAACACATCAAACCCTATGGAAACCTATGGAAACCCCTGGAAACTTATGGAAACCTATGGAAACCTATGGAAACCTATGGAAACCTATGGAAACCTATGGAAACCTATGGAAACCTATGGAAACCTGTGGAAACCTGTGGAAACCTATGGAAACCTGTGGAAACCTATGGAAACCCCTGGAAACCCATCGAAACTTCCCAAGTGGACAGGAAGCTTTTGTACACGTGTGTAATGATGTGTGCAAAGGTATGCAGATTTCAGCCAATTTCCCAATTATTCGAGACCAGTTAGCCTGGAATCAAAAAGTATTCAGAGTTGCTTTGGAATTCTTCAAAATGGCGTCTGGGACCATGACTTTTTTGGACTAGCCAGTTTGGGACATCAATGCACAGTCCCCTAAGAGGCTCCAAAACTGTCGACAAAATCGAACATTCAATGCAAATCCTCTGAGATTCTCAAGAGTTGAGTAAATTTGGGCACCAACAGCATTCCAAACTCCAACCTTTGGCATATTGCATTCCTTTCCAAACTGCATCCTTTGAATCTGGGGACGTACCCGTGACCCCCGTGACGTGGCGCCCAGTGGCTGCTTCGGCGCAAAGCAGGTGCTGTCGAGCATGGTCTTGGCCTGGCGATGTGAGCACAGCATGGAAGGTCACAGCTCTGCGGATCAATTGGCTTATGAACTGCATCAAATATCATCAAATAATGAGATGAAATCAATCAGATTAAATTAATTTCATCTCATTATTTTAGCAGCCACGTCCTAATGCAGTTTCTTTTGTCCTATGGCAAGCTTGTGAAATTCCAGCGAATCAAAGAGCCATCTATGTTTTCCGCTACAAATTTCAAGGAACAATATGACAGACACAATGGAAGGCCACCGGGGCCAATCGTAACTTGCAAGCGGCACCAAAAGGAATTGGAGGGCTTCCTGACTCTGGCCCTGCCCAAAAGCTGACCTGAATGTGAAGAGCCAGCAAGATAAAGAGAGAGAGAGAGAGAAAGAAAGATATTTTGTTTGCATGCATGGATAGAATTTAGGCATCCGTGATGTATACATTGGATTTCACAACATGGAGTTGAATGATTATTATAGGCCGAAGGTATCAAAGCTCCAAAGGGTGCTGTATGGTCAGTTCTGTGGAAACAAATCTGGACGCAATGTGATAGCTACAAGTCTGCAGGTGCTAAGAAGTCTCCAGCGAATATTGAGCCCTCCACTTCACGTAGGCAGGTGGCGAGGCCGTAATCTTCTTGGGTCCCTGCCATGCGATTGGATGTCCCTTCATGGATTTCTGCATGTACGTATCTTTGTGAGTCTCTGGGGAATTTGTTTGTGCATGAACGTGTAATGTAAGTATCTTTACATCCATGCATTGCGCATCTCTGTCTGTCTTTCTGTCTGTCTGTCTGGCTGTCTGTCGGTCGGTCTGTCCGTCTGTCCGTCCGTCCGTCCGTACGTACGTCCGTCCGTCCGTCTGTGGGAGAGTGCGTGCGTGCATGGAAGGATGGATGGAAGGATGAATGTGAGCATGCATTGTTGATGCATCGATTCGTTCTTGCCCAAGCGACGCAAACAGTCTGCCCAGGAATGGGAGTAGAGTGCTGCCAAGATTGGTAGCAGGGCTACCAGAGCTCCGGTAGAAGAGAAGTCTTAGGTGCTTCAGTGGTGACGACCATGACCATCATGAATACAAGAGCTTGAGGCAACGGGCAACGAATCGCATGTTGCTCATGGATAAACTGCCGAAAGTTGCCTGTGACTCACTGTCTGTTTCCACGAGTCGATGCATGTGCAAGCAGTGCCGGAAAATTACTTTGGAAAAGGTGAAGAGAAGTAAAATGCAAACATGAGAATCTGAGAAATCTGGCCTTCGAATTGACTAGTTGTGTCCTTTGCATATCGAAACGTAAGGAAAGAGATGCAAATATAGATTCATCACATGATATTCATTTACTCTTATGGTGTTCTTCTGCATTGAAATCTTAGGATTGATGATTGCATATGGCTGGATGTTGCATATTCCAACAGTGAAGCTTTCCGCACCTCCGCATCCGTCAGTCGGGTCAGAAGAGCTGCGATCTCGTTGACTTGAGATCCCAGAAGGGTCGACATCACCGGAACTTGCTGAGCTGCAACGTCTTCACCTGAAACCCGCCCTGCTATGGCTTGTGGCTGCAGCTTCGCACAGAGTCATGACAATCCTCAAAACTCTTGGTCTCTTTAGATGTCCTTAGATGTTCTTAGATGTCCTTAGATCCTTGCCTGCTACGGTCCCCATGTAGCTCTCCAGTCCAGGCGGCATTGTACCTTAGCAAGTCCGAGAATCAATGACTTGTCTCACCAGTCATTCTTCTTCCCTTCCTGTCCGTTCCGTCCCTTCCTATCCTCCACTCCTTCCTTGACTTCCTATCCTCCACTGCTTCCTTTACTCCTATCCTCCACTCCTTCCTTTACTCCTATCCTCCACTCCTATCCTTTGCTCTTTATTCATACTCTTCGTCTTCTTAAACGGTTCTGAAAGAAATCTGAGATATGCAAAAAAGCTAAGATTGTAACTTTGCAGGCCAACTGCGTGTGGGACCTGCGAAGGGTCCACGAGTCCACCAAGGATGCTCACAATTGTGACTTGACATCGTTCATTGGGTAGCCATTGGAGAAAGTCAGCCTGCAAATTGGGTCTGGTGGAGAACAGGCTGTATCGAAACACATCATAAATGTCTATGTGAGGCAAGATCAAGGTTTCCGGAGCCATCCGCTTCAAAGTGATGCCTGCACACATACACAGATTGTTTACATTCACCACTCCCATTATGACTACCTTGAGAGCCCTGCCACAACAGGAGGATAAGCAGGACATACCAGGACCACAAACCCCCGCAACCGCAGCAGCAGCAGCATGCTTGTCGATAGACATATGTTGTGTGTGTGTGAATTCGGATACTGTATAGTATGCTGTCCATCTGTTTGCAGGCACTGGAAGTTATATCATGATATGCAAATCTTTGACTCTGGTGGTCCCCACAGTCAACAGCTACAATCAGCAATCTCACCATTTTACTGGCAATCATCTGATAGTCTTCAGATGTCTTCAGTACTGCGGATGATGGAGGAACCATGCGAAGTTTAAAACCCCCAATGATGTGCACTCTCTGATTATCTGGCAATGGAAAAAGTGGTGTGTTTTCCAAGCCTCTTAATTTGAAGAGGGTCTGCAAAGCATACTGTAAATATTGGAGAAAAACATCAGAAATACTGACATAGATAACTCGCACCGATCCTGCCGGATAGATTCAAACTCAGACATATGATTCGTACATTCTGTCGAAGAGTCCACATACTGTTTGCATTGCTACAATATTCGCTTCATCCCGCCGCAAGTGCATTCCGCCATCAAGAGCAGGTCTTTTATCCCACAGGCCAGGCGTGTTGGCCGTAGATTTCTCGCTGAAAATCTTCCTGTGCCACCCTGGCAATGCGGAGATCATTCTGCTGAGGAGCTTTGCGGCGAATTCCAGCACCGACATCTCTGGGCTAGGAATGGTGACATGAATCCGTGGAACATTCTCCGCTGCGGTGACTGTTGTGTTCAGTTGATTCACAAAAAGAGCTGCACTGCTCTTTCGGCCAGTCTTTGGCTCCCAGAGCTTGCAGGTGTGATACCAAGCTGCCTGTACACATTGCAGAATACAAGAAAACGAAGCGTGTGGGCAAAGAGTCAAAACTTCCTGGTCGATTGCCCAAATCCTATCCATTCCTGGGCTCGGCATCTAGTGTCGTGACAGCATAGAGAAAAAGAAAAAGGACAATATCTCTATCAAGAAACACACAGGAAACGACTCCGTTCAGCCGCTGGTCTGTTTCGAAAGCTACTGACACTAGAAAATCCTTGCTCAAAAAGCGTGCAAAGGGGCGATGTCTCTCTTCGAGAGCATCTTCAAAATCAGGTGCTTCACGCCTGTTGCAACTCAATTCCTTCAAGCCAACGCTTTCATCAGCAAATGCTTGGGCAGCACTCCCTGGCAAACAGAGCGACATGGCAGCAGGCAATAAGCGACATGTGTGCTGAGTAATGATCAGAATGAACCATTTGTCGCTGGATAAGGCCAAAGCAAACAGCTCAGAAAATGGTGTTATGCTGAGCTGCCTGGTCACTAAAAGCAACAAGGCAGCAATGACATCTTGACCTCCTGGGTCCCGAAGCTTGCTTTTTCAGGCCCCAAGGCAGTGCCTGTCTGTACGGAAACCTGTTGGCGATCAGACCCCGCTACCCCGAAAAACATCGGCCGCAAGGCTCCACCTCCAAACGGCTCACAACGGCAAAACGGCCACGCTCTCGCTGCAAGCGCTGCTCGGACTGGTTCTGTTCTTGCCTCGCCAGACCAAATTTGCCCTGTGAGATGATTGCAGTTGGTCCCTTCCTTTTCAGCAATTTTTGCAAATCGGACTTGTGCAAAAGGTGGATCTTCTCAAGAACCGAAAGGGATTTGGAGTTCTGAGATATTCAGTTTTGCTTCTTGGGTCCCGAAAGAATTCCTTGAATTTGCTCAGTGCTTTCCGCCGTCCTCAAGCGCATCTGCAAGTCTTGGCAGCACTCCTGGCCAAAAGAGACCTGGCTCCAAAGCACTTCACAGAAATAAGGAAGGCGGCATCAAGCAAGCGGCAAAAACAAACAAAACACAAATGAAAAATACGCTCTAGCACTTCGAGCGTGCCAACATCACCCCTTAACTCGCCAACACTGACAAGACGATGTCTCTGACAAGGAAGTCCAACAAGTTCAACATTCACCAAAGTAAACTTGTTTGAACTGATGTTTGAACTGATGTTGATATAGCACATACTAATTAGGCCACGCTATATTGTTGAGCTTACTGTACATGCTCTACCTCTTAGATTCAGTTGCTCGACCTACTCCGTAGCTACTCCATCAGGCACCTGCTCAGAGCGCTGTGCCAAATCTCGATGCAGACGTGCGAGTTCCGCCCGACTCTGCTCCAGCTGGGAGTGCAACTGACGCCTTTTGCAAAAGCTGCTTTGCAAAGGAGTGATGACATTGGCATTCTGTTGCTTTGGTGAAAATGCTTCGCAGATTGGTTTAGATCAAAATTTACTCCTTATATCTGACATAGAGACATATATGAATGAACGAAAAAACACCGGCAGAGAAAAAAAAACATCACGAGAGAAAACACCAGGAGGAAAAATACACCCCACAAAAACAAAACCAGGAAGAAACACAGACAACACAGGAGAGAAAAAACACCAGAACGAAAATTCTAGCAAAGAAGAAATACCAGAGCAAAAACAGCAGCAAAGGAGAGACACCAGAAAGAAAAAACTCAGCCAAGAAAAAGAAACTGAGCAAAAACACACGCGAAGGAGAAACACCAGAGCAAAACACGATCAAAGCCAAAACACCATCAGAGAAAAAACATCAGAGCAAAAATACCAGCAAAGGAAAAACAATAAAGAAGAAAATCAGCAAACAAAAATCACCAGTGCAGAAAGACAGAATCAAAGGAAAAACACCAGCAGAGGAAAACACCACCAAAGGAAAAACACCAGAAAAAAATACGAGCAGAGAAAAACACGACTCAGGAAACAAACACCAGCAAAGAAAAACACACCAGAGAGAAACGAAACACCTTCAAAGAAGGAACACCAGCAGAGAAAGACTCACAGGCAGAGGCAAAACACCAGCAGTAAAATAACACCTGCCAAGGAAAAAAAACTGCATCATCATCACCTTGAACCATCATCCGCACCATCACTTCATCTCAAACAACTCTTTCTTCCTATAGTGTAATATTTTTGGAAACTTCCGCAACAGCCTTGTGCGGTTGCTATGTTACGTGATATGAGTGATGATCAACCTAGCAAAAGATTCAAATAGTCGCAACCTAAGCTTGACGACAGACCTTGAGCAAGCTCAACATTAGCGACACTTGCATGCAGTGTTTGCAAGGGGCCAAGGTTTTGTTCAAAAAAGCAAAGCGCTCCAAGAGAAGGGAAAAGAACACTAGACGATCTCGAAATACTTGAAGCAAGCCCAACAAAACTGTTGCAGAGTGTGCGAGCGCGGGCTATCGCGGTAGTGCAGAATCAAGTGTGTATTGTTTGCAATTTTGCTAGTCCATGTTACCTAGTTAGTACCTGTTCGGAAAATAATTGTGGCTGTTGAAGCATTCAATGTTCCTGTGTGGGTGGGTAGGGTGTCAAATATACATATTGGTACATACTGCATCATGCTCCATGCCACACGTGAACTACCAGATTGGGGCCCCTCCGAAGCTGGTTGGAGGAGCAGTTTCAATTCCGGCTCAGCAGTGCACCGCTAGATGCAAACTTCCAAATGATGGGCAAACGCGACCCAGAATTTCAGCAAGAGCTTCGGTATCGTCCCAAACTCCAAGGAATCCCAAGGCCCCAACTGTTTCAGCTGCACTTCTTGTGCAGTCTTTTCAGCGGCTTGGCGCCTCAGCAAGTCTGCTTGGTTCACCTACCTGATTTGTCGACCCCCTTTTTCGTGACATGGAGAGGTTGGAAAGCTGGCAGCCATGCGCAAAGAAACCATCTTGTCAAGCTCTTGTCTTAGCACATCCCTCAACAAGTTTGGACAGCATCTCCAACAGTCAGTCCTTAAACCTTGACGGCTTTAATTGCATAACAAGTTTCTTGCACTTTTCCAACCCAGCCAGGCAATAGAGTAGTTCCACTGAGTCCCAAACATCATCGTTTCCCTTGCAAAACGGGAGCGAACCAAATTCAGCTCCATCTCCAAAGCAGCCACACGTGAACCTCTCAAATCCACAAGCATACAATCTATCAATGATGAAGAGCAAGATCGCAAAACATTCACCTCTAGCAAAACACTGCAAATAAGACGTGGTATCTACACCTGTTAGTCTCCACCGTGCCTTCTGCTCCTTCGCCCATTGCCTGCTCGCAAAGGGCTCGTACGCAAATGGAAACTGGAAAAGTATAGCCGTACACATTCTCAAACTCGTCTGGACTGCAACAATAGGACACGGATCTTACATTCTTCCATTCTTCGGCTAGTTACACGCAGAGGTTGCAAATGGGGACGTTACATGCAGAGGTTGAAAATGGGTACGCCTGCCAAACGTCTTTCCAATACCTTCCCAACATCTTCCCAACGGTTCTGAACGGGTTCAATGGATTCCCACCAGGTTCCCAATGGGTTTCCAACGGGTTCCCAACGGGTTCCTAGTGGGTTCCCAACAGGTAATTCAGTTCACAGTTCCCCAACGGGTTCCCAAGGCGTTTTCCAACAGGTTCCAAAAGGGTTCCCACTCGTAGGTCCACGGGTTAGGTTTTGGCGCCTGAGGTGCCCTCAAGGCACTCGGCATACTGGGCATGCTGGGCATGTTTGGCATCTCGTGAGCCAAGGCCTCAGGAATCGCTCTCCATTCTCCATGATCTCCATGCTTCAGCAACCATGAGGGAATAGATTCCATGGAGGGAATCTAGAAACATGGAGGGAATCTCCAAGAAATGACTTGGATTCCCTGCATGTTTTTTGATTTCTGGTCCACATATTCATGACATATTTGGACAATGCTTTTGATTTCTTGCCGCTTCGGCCAGATTCTACTAGAATCTGGCGTGGGAAAGAGATGTTCCCTGTCAAACTCTCGGCATACACTCTACTGGTGCAAGCCACATAAAGAAATCTGAATTTGATTTCTGCAAAGAGATGTAGCGCAACCCCAGCACCAAGATTGGTACATTGATGCGGGATTCGAGGTTGGTGACCTGGACCCGCGCCTGACATTTCCAACTGGCTTTGCTATGTGCATTCGCAGGTCACTAAATGCTCATCAGCTCCTGGACAAGGCTCTTCATGTCCTACTTTCTTTGCCTCATCCCGCTCCCCTTCTCGTTGGGCACGTTCACTGTCACATTGATGCAAACGCCTCACGTGATGCTTCGAAATTCAAGACTTTACTTCCACAAATCACAGAAACCAAATGTACTTGGGAAATCAAAACAAAGCGAAACATTCACACAGGCAACACAGCTCCTGGTCAACCCTATCAGCCCATTTATTGCTGCGACGGGGGTCGTGTAATGGCTACAAGAAGAGCCATATCCCATGAAACAACAACTTGCTTGGTCAGCATGCTGCTATGGAAATTGTAAAACCTGATTTGACTCATAGGACAAGAAAGCAGGACACATCAATTCTTCTATCAATCAACATGTACTACAGTTCGCCACAGCTTACAGTAGTGCCGGGAAAAAAGTTCTGGTCATGGGGTACTTGAAATTGAAGATGCTTACTACCCCTTATCTGTGAGAAGCTTCATGTACACAAGGACTTGGGGTCCTTTTCATTTTCACTCTCGGCAGTCAGGCGACCAAGGGTACACACAAATCTTTGGACTCTGCCCCATCCACTTGAGCATACAAATGTACAAAAAGTTGTTTATGGCCATGAAAAGGACTAATGGCAACTGCAAATTTGTAGTTTTCTATATAACGATACAAGAATACAATTGTTCTGCACTCTTGCCACGGACCAAGACTCAGGATATGACTCCATAAGTTCTTCACGATCTTTTTGTGACTGCTCTCGACACCTTTGACTCCAACTCAGGGCTGGACAAATTGCATGAATTTCAGTGATCTGTACAAGTGTCGCTTTGGAAAAACAACGCATCTTCTGGTCCATTACAATTCCTGGCCTCCATCGAATTACATTCAATCCTTGAATTCTTTGCCTATGGTGCATGGTACGAAAATTTGGTCCGAGTGGCTCTTCAAGTTCCTTTTGCAGCTGTGCCTCACAGGCAAGTGGGAATGAACAAATCAAGAAAGGGGTTATGATTGGCCACAATACATATACACAGACACATGAAAATAAATATAAACATAGAACTCGTAGAACAAACAAAAAAGGCAGTGATGATGATCATGATGATGATGATGATGATGATGATGATGGTGATGATGGTGATGATGGTGATGATGGTGATGATGGTGATGATGATGACGATGACGACGATGACGACGATGACGACGATGACGAGACGATGACGACGATGACGACGATGACGACGATGACGACGATGACGACGATGACGACGATGACCACGATGACGACGGTGACGGTGACGGTGATGATGCTGATGCTGATGCTGATGGTGATGGTGATGGTGATGGTGATGGTGATGGTGATGGTGGTGATGATGATGACGACGACGACGACGATGATGATGATGATGATGATGATGATGATCATGATGAGGAGGAGGAGGAGGTGGGACAAGAATTCATGCTCCAAGTGGGGTTGTGCCCCTTGTTCAAAGTCCTGCAATGGAAGAGGCCTGGGTGGTGGAGTTGAGCGCACGCCGGGGCTCCGCTAATTGTTTACTAATACATGTTTTAATTGAAGAACAATTTTAGTTGCACTTTGGTACGACCGTACATGTCCTACATGTCACAATAAAACTACCCAAAACATCCGACAGTATGGGCAAAGCCCAAGTCTTAATGTGTAGGGACAGCAGGCCTGCAGTGTTACAATCATCCTGATCATCGTTCTGCCTGCCGCACCTCACGCTCAGCACAGCTCTGGCGGACTTTGGCCGCCTCAGCTTGCCTGGCTTGTTCGACCTAAGCGTCGCATCATGGAAAGGTAATGTGAGGTTCTTGATGTACGTCATTGAAAGTTCTAGTCTTACGCAAAAGCTTAATATGCGAACTGCACCGGGGTGCAGTTTAAAAAATTACATTGACTTCCCCCTGGTCTCTGCAGTTATCTTTCCTCGTCACATGCACAAGAACATCTTGCACTTTCGTCTCAATGCTTGTCATATATAAGAACGCATTTTCTTCTCGTACCTGTTTGGCTCGGAAGTTTGCACGGCCAGACATTGAAACTACAGCACCAACGTAGCGATTGGTCCGGCTAGCGGGTCTACTGCCCTGCCTGCAATGGAAATTGAAACCGGACAGAACGAGTTGTCCCTCCCAAAAACAAGCACACGGGTCAACAAATATGTATAAGTTTATGTGTATTATTTACATATACACAAGACTGAGAAAGGTGGAATGAAAGCCAGCACTTTTTTGGACAGCGGGGTGAGGACCAGTGAACTGTATGGCAATTTTGATGTGCAGCGCAAGCATGTGCAGGCACAGCTACTCTGATGCGTCCGAGTGCAGGCATCCAGTCATGTCGTGCCTCAACGCAAACATATCCAGATACAATGTTTAGCCACAGAAGTTGTTCTAATGAGCCTGAGGTCACCCATATCCAGTTCCAAACATTTGTACAGCAGCTTACTGCGCCTAGGGGCATGCACATTCACATACAAACGTTCAGGCATACCTGTTTTGCAACAAAAAATCTGAAACATGCATTGATAATATTGATATTGACATGTTGTGCTGTAGAATCCAAAAATCCACCATTCCTACCAAGTGATTTTTTACACCTTCAAAAACCCTGCAAACCGAATCAAAAAATACTTTGTACCGTTGACAACTTGGGGAACTTTGCAGCAAAAATACAACGAAATGATATCCTTCTGCCTTTTCGGTTCTGCTTGGATGTGCTTGCAGTTTGTCCCTCTCTTCAGGCAGGATAGAGCTGCTGTGCCGGCGCATTGAAATTGCTGTGCCTGAAGCTTTGTAGCTGGAGATGCCGGACATCTCACGGGGAACCTTCCGAAGAAACCAGGCAAACCAAAACAACCAGACCCATCACTCAAGGCCTGAAGACCAACGCATACCAACTTCCCAAAAATGTGTCTTGTCTCCTCTGGATGCTTGGACGCACGCACACGCACACGCACACATGGCAGTGCACGGCTGCAACTGCAACCTTCTGTGATGATCATGATGATGAGGGTGTACGCAAGTGTGCACGGGTTATCGCCCACCCCTCGCTACAACCTCAGGTTCGCGCGTACTGTGCACCAATGTCAAATAGCTGTGAAGAAGTGGCAATCGAACTACTGCAAACCGAAGGCGACAAATGCATTTACCAAACAGATGCAGGGATGCATATCCATTGGCTGCATTAAACCACCAAATATACTCATCCAACTGATTAAATCACCAAATCATTGGCTGCATTTGAGGACGGACACTCAGCAAATCTGGGTGCCCAAACACGATGTTCCAAGTCCCGAAAGAGTTGCTGCTGTGCGCGACCCGACTCTTCCAACAAAGAGATTTCATGGGACCTGAGCCAACTGGGTACTACCATGGTTAACCAGAACTGGGAACCAATACTGCGCTGACCTGAACCAACTACTGGTAACCACTATTCTGGTTGATCATGAATAAATAATTTTGGGTTAACCATAAGCTGTTTGAGAAAGCGAAGTGGCAATGAAGTAGCAATCGTGTCAAGCGGCCGGTCGTGTCGAGCAAAGCACATTTCACATTGAAACTCACTTGAAGAACTAGCCGAATGGCCCAGTGTTCGTTTGGAACAAAGAGATGCCACAAAACACAACACCTGGTAAGCCTGATATGAGAACAACCAGCGCTGATCCTACTCCTCCATGTAAGTGGTTGCACTGAATGAGTGCCCAGCTGTTTTTCCAGCTTTCTCCGCAGATCCCCGTTGACAGAATTCACCTGTGCTGTCGAATCAGTGAATATGCACCTGTAAGCCATACTGTACAATCGTATCATTGAACTCTCATGCATTGGCACCATGGAACCCCCAACAACATGGATTTTGCTTCCAAAACCCAAAACATCCCAAGGTGCGAACCCCCTGTATCAAACTCTAATATGATGGAAAACTAAGAAAACACTTTCAGATCTACTGTAAAAGGATGCACGCCTAATGACTACAGGGACTACAGCGTGGAGGCCCTCGTCAGGGTTCGCCAAAAAAATGTCCAAACAAATTCGGAAATCTCATAAACCTAGCAGCCTTTCGCACCGAGGAACTTAAAAAGAATGAACCTTTGAACGACACCACCCAGGAACACGGCTCTTCGCGGAATCAGTTGCTCGAACCACTGAAAGCCTGCCAACCACCAAACCCTTGAATCCACTGGAAGACTCTGGAACCTTCAGAACCTTCCACAAACGGACCTTGATGCCAGGGACCAGAGCCTATCTCTGAAGACTCCACGGGAAAGTTGGAAAGTTGGAGTAAAACCAGCAGAAAAGTGCTGGTGACCAGAACTGCACTGAGTCACTGAGTCACTGCTGAGTCACTGCTGTTTGGGCAGTTCCTGGTGCAGGGACTGCTGCCTGCGATAGTTGGGGGACGAGAGCTGCACTATGTTCTGAAGGATGCTGGACATGTCTGCGACTGCAGGCATTGTATTGCTGGTGCGTGGGTCCATTTTCCAGATCGGTTGGGTGGGGAAAAACTGTTTGGGGTTAGGCCGAAGCTGCTTGTGGAAGGATTGTGACAGGAAATGCAAAGAGAGACGTCGCAACTTCTCAACACATATCAGTTGCATATGTAAAAGATACATCCTGTCCCTGGGTCTCATGATGTCCCTAGATGTCCCTAGATGTCCCTAGATGTCCCTAGATGTCCCTAGATGTCCCTAGGTTGTGAAACTCAAGCGCAAGGCACATCTGCAAGGCGCCGCATCAGGGCTTCGCCACCCTTCGCCAGCTCTGACCTCACAGGATCCAGGGCACAGGGTACCCTTGCTGGGAACGAAAGCAGCTTGTGATTCGATTCAAATCTTCTCAAATTTTGGAAGGTACCCTGCTGGACTTATTTTGTCCTTTGGTCTGTCATGGCTGACTATACACTCTTGCAACTGTTCTTGGAAGTGCAAAGCTGCACCGTGCTGAATCCTTCCTGAAATCAAGCGTCTTTGCCCGAAACTCTCTCGCGAGACAAGAACAGCACTGAGAAAGTGGCAAGTCATTCTCCCCACTTGTTCGCCTAGAAGCTGAATCTGTAAATCATTGCTGAAATGCAACATTGACTCTTTTTTTTCGCAAAAGCAAGCAACAAATTGGTAGAACACTTGCTCTTGGCCCCAAAACTTTAGCCCCTGACGCAGTCTGTACTTGCTCCGGCCTCCATCAGATCATGTCGGATCCAGCAACAGAATTCACTCAAATATTCGGGCAAAGACACCATTGAATGCAACAGCCCAGCTTGTAAGACAAAGATGCAGTGCCGCTGTTCAAAATAACCCCACAAGAAACTGTCATGTCAATCAAGCTTTGCAACCCAAAAGCTGTGGGAATTCCCAATTAAACACCCCATCTTGACTCGAAGCGAGACAAAACTGGAAGACAAGTGATAAGAATTGGAGACGAACAAGGGACACATGCAAAAGAAACGGAAACCAAGTTAAAGACCCACAGGCGCAAGACAAGCTGGGAGACAAGTTCAAAAAAAGCTGAGAGAAGTGGGAAGAGAATGGAAAAGCACTGGGAGACAAGTGAGCAACACGTGGGAAACGAATGAGAGACAAGTGAAACACACAAATGAGCATTGATAACTGTAAATAATGATGTTGATGGTTAGAGACGAATGGGAGAGAAATGGCAGGCAAGGTTCCAAACTTCATGGAACGCAGGAACTCTGGGCATGGCTGAGGAGAAGGGGAGTAGTCGCGCGACCGCCCCGCGGTGTCCAGAGATTTCAAACCTAGAGGCACCCTGTTGTTGGAATCACAAAATGAGCCACCAGCTCCCATCTTTCGTAACGAGCTTGCGTAACAAGTTCCCAAAAGAAACTTTATCAAACCTTCATGCCAGCAGTGCCAGCTCCAGCCAATTTGGGCTGCGTTGACAAGTGAATTGGCATTGGCGTTTTGATTTCTGTTAGTCACCACTCATCCGCAGCACATCAGCCTTGACACAGAGGATGCCCTTGAAACCGGAGTTTCAGACTGGCTCGTTTGCCGCGGACCTCCAAACGAGGAAGAGCTGCAAACACTTTGCGGCTTAGGACCCTGGGATGCATTCACCGAGCTATATATAGCCGTTTCCTAGTCAGGACAGGCACATGAACTCGGACGGTGTATTGCATCAGCAGCATTGGAAAACATTCGTGGTCGTTCCCAAGTGACATTTCACTCGGATCGTCTATGCATCAAAAATTGAGCCTGAACAAACAAATCATCCAACAAAAGAAGAGCAGCCTTGACTTCCTTTAGAAGAAGTCCCAAGAGATTTCAACTGCGAGAGCCTTCTCAAATGAGTATCCAAAGGGCATTTTCAAGAGCTTCAAAGGAGGTCTGTCTGTCTGGGCCCCAAATCTGACCGAACTGGACTCGCTTTGGACTTGCTAAAGGCGAGCAATCTTTTTCCAAACTGGGCTTGTTGCATGATTGCAGTCGTTAAGTGCCATCATTCTGGCTTAAGTGGACCCGGGGATGCCATATTAGGCATGTTTCAACTGCAAACCGAGTGAACCCAGAAATCTTGAAGACAAATACCTTGCGGCTTGGCAGAACTGCTTCTGAAACTCGTGCCCGTGAGATGCGCCCGGGTAGCATGAAGTGTACGACCCTGGATCCAATTTTTTTCTCCACAAAATCAATGAAATCAATGTCAAACCCTTGAATTTGTTTACTTCTAGGGTGCTAAAATCGATTGAGTTTGCTGTCAAATGTTAGTCAGGTCACACATCGTGAAGTGTTGAGCGGTGGCCTCTGGAGTGTTCTTGGGCCCTTCCATGCGAGCGGTCCTGCTACAGTCGATGACAGGGAGCACACCGGAGTGTGAGTTCACTTGTTGTCAATGCTCTTGACAGAGTGGGGGGAAGCATCAGGATGCTTCTGACAGTGGGAGCGATCCCTTCACATCTTCTCTGGTGTCCTGATTCAACTCAACGGATCCTCCAGTATGAGCATGAAAATCAAAGAGATCGTGTCCAAAAGGCGACTCGCAAAAGGTTATTATTTGGAGATGGTATGGAGTTCGGGGGCAAGCATTTTACACGTAGTTGCACAAGACCCAAGCTATCTTTCAAGGTGCAATCCATGGGTTGATACACTATGTTTCAACGAACAAGCTCTGGTCGAATGAAGAATCCCCTAAGTAACAGAATTCTGGTTCACTCTTGCCCCTGCTGCCTTCTGCATTGCATCCCGAGCAGAGTTAAGACTTGTGATGTTGCGTCCAACCTGTCAAGGATTGGTGCATCTCAAATTAACATGTTTGGCAGTCCAAAAAGAGAATGACAACTTGCTCAAGTGAGCATCCCCTTGCAAGAAACTTAGCGTACCAGGTAGGCCTCAGGTAGGCTGGAAAGCCCATTTCCTTTCCATTCATGTTTGCAACATTCATCAGACATACCACTGGGGTTGCCGTGCCTTGATTGGTCAGAATTTGCTAGACATGGCAACAAGTAAATAGTTGAATACTATCTGCATGACGGTATGTATATTTCAAGATATTTTTTTTTTTTTTCTACTGTGCAGACTGCGAAGTCTGTGCACCGAATCCTAGCCATTATCAGGGACGGGAAAACAATCCGGGAAGTAGAGAAGGGGCTGAGGAGAACGAATTAGACTGCGATCGAACTACACTTCCTGTTGGCCTTCCGGATGTCAAACTGCAGCATCGTCAGTGGGCGCGGGTAGCAGAAATCAAGCAAAGGAGAAACAGCGCAAATGTGAGTGAAGTAGCACAAGAACAAAATACAAAATCAAATATAAGCGAAGAAAGTTGACATTGCGTTTCTCAGGCTTTAGATGATCCGTTAAAACAGTATAGAACTACTATCGGACGACATTCGGTGACGACATTCGGTGACGAGCATTCGGTGACGTCATTGTGTCACAGTATCTGTCTGAAAGTAAGCAGTTATGCAAAAATTCCTTGTCGAGTGATGGCATTATGTACAATAAACTGGGTATGTTCCGAGAGGTTAGGGTCAAACCCTTCCACTCGGCCTAACAGCGCGAACGCATCTTTGAATGACTGTAGCAACCAATCAGTACGGGGTCTACCAGGTCTTCTATATTCAAAACGTGGTAAGAAGGAATTGTATTCAAAGAGAACTTGTCTCATGGGATCATCTGGGCTGGATCTAAGAATGTGTCCAAATAATCTCAGTTTGCGTCTAAGCCAGATTTGAGAAAATAAATCAATGGAGATATGAAAATTTTCACGAATCAAATCTAGCACTCTTTGGTTCGAGTAAGAACGGTCGATGAAAGTGGGTGGAATTTTCAATATGCGTCGTAGGTTTTTGAGTTGAAAAGCGTTTAGCTTATCAAGGTCTTGCTGTGTGAGTTGGATACACTCCAGTCCATATAAAACTTTACTTCTAAGGATGGACTCAAAAACACAAATTTTCCAGCGGATAGTAGTATGAGCCTTGTCCCAAAAAAGTTTCATCCGGTTGCACGTAGCAATTGCTGCTGCCAACCTGTTGGTGACTTCTCGGTGATTGTTGACACTATCAGAAAGTAGGGTACCTAAATAATGTGCGTCTTTTTTGCGTGGGACAGGGGTGCCATCAAGATATTTAATACTCGACTGTTGTTGGTGAAGCGTCAAATTAATGCATTTATCAAAATTCAATTTCAAATTATAATAGGCAGATTCCCTCTGGATTTCATGCAATAGCTTGTTAATCGTGTGGGTGTGTGTCCCGAAAAGTAGAGTATCATCAGCGTACAGGACCTCAGAAAAACGAATGCCTGGAATAGGTTATTACTGATTTGGCGTCGAAAGTTTGGTTTTGACATCAGAAAATAACGCAGTCATTAGTAGCACAAACAAGTATGGAGATAATGGGCATCCTTGTCGAATACCAGAACGTTGTCTTTTATAATTGGAAATTGTCCCGGCAGCAGTGATACGAAATTTAGGACTGAGATACATCATGGAGACCAATCGTAGCATATTTGGAGGAGTATTGAGGCGTCTTAAGACTTGTAACATTTTACAGTGGCTAACTTTATCAAACGCCTTCTCCCAATCTAAGAATATTAAAGTTATATTGGAATGTTGACGTTCAGCAATATCCATTAGCCTGCGAGCAATGAATATGGCTTGGGCAGTTGATTTCCTGGGCCTAAACCCATATTGTGTTCGCTGAATCCATGGCTCAAAAGTTTGTTGGAATCTGTTACGGATCATACTCGCAAGAATCTTATAAAAGACCTGCAGCAAAGCAATGGGCCTGTAGTTTTTCATCTGGGTCGCATCTCCTTTTTTGTAACAAGCAGCAATGTTTGCTAAACAAAAGCAATCAGGAAAGATACCCGAAATCAAAATATCATTGTACAGTTCCAGTAAAGAAACCCTGTTTGAGCCATCTAACCACTTGACCAATTCCGACCTGCATCCATCTGGGCCGGGTGATTTATTATTTTTCAAGGCAACAAGGACTGCATCTAACTCAGCGGTGGTGAACTGAGAATCAACCATATCATTTTGTCCCTCCACCAGTTGGGATTGTTCTTTCTGAGGATCAAGCTGGTTTTCCTCGGGTGGTGCCCATTGAACATCAGCAAAATACTCAGCAGCCGTTTCCGCGAAGTCATGTTCACTGATCAAGTCCCCATGTTTATTTCTGAACTTAAATCTCTTTGGTTGAAAAGTAGATCGACTCTTTTTCAATCCTTCCCATTGGTAGCCATCCTTATCGATGCGTTCTAATTCTTCTACCAAGGCACGATCCTTGTCACGCCGGGCAAGCTTCCGGATCTCAACTGTGAGTTGCTTGGCGGTATTCCATTCCCCAGCGCCAATCGCAGCATTTTTTTCTTCAATTTTTTGCCAGGTCTGTTCTGAAAGATAATGTTTCTTTTGTCGGGGGGAAATTTGGGGTAAACTAGCACAGGCCGCTTCAATCAGAATCCGTGCAAAACGTTCAAATCCCTCAGTCGCATTCCAAACACCAAGAGACTGAATTTTTCCAACACTTTGTTGGACTAGTCTGTTATATTGTTGGTACTCACCATCGGACGGCAGCCTGAATCTTGGGGTTGCGAAAGTTCTAGATCGTGTTTCACATGCGGCAGCAAACCGGACCTGCATATCTGCTAGAACAAGGGCATGATCGGAGTTCAACAAAGTTTCGTGAATGCAGTGTACATCAGTGAAAGAATTTCTCCACTTCTGATTGACAAGAACATAATCCAGCTGTCCATGAGTTGAGGTATCAGTCCAACCAAGTTGAAAGAAGTCTGTGGAGGAATCTCTGAATGTAGCAAGAAATGGGGAGGGTTTTTCAAACCAGGTATTCAGAGGAATCATGCTGTGCGAAATGCAAAACTCAGAGAACAATTGTCTATTCTCACGTTGGGGTTCACTCAAATCAGCAATCGAAGACGATGCCTGTCTGTAAATGTGTTTACCTATGACCTGGCTTTCCTCCGGTAGTTGTTCCATAAGCCTCGCATTGAAATCTCCAAGGATGATATTGATTTCATGTTTTTTGAATTTAGAAATTCGCTGTGAGAGTTCTTCATAATGCTTTGTTTTGTGCTGAGTGCTGTGACCTGCGTGCAGCGCGTGCGTCGCAGCAATGTTAATGGCGATCGGGGACGTATTGATTCTCAGAGCAATATTTTTGTTGTCGTAGGCACTTACGTCAACGTCAAGCCCTGGCTGCTTTCGTACTACAAACGCACATCCAAGTTTTTCAGCACTGCGTTGTCGAATACGCATTCTTTCTGCTTGAGCTACCGCAACTGGTATTTTTTCTTTCTTCACCCGTTGATTGTATTCTTGAAGTGCTTCTTCGGACTTCTTTCTGCAGTCATCTTCTACCGAACTAGAGAAATAGAAAATGAAATTGTCATACATTTCTTTTCCTGTGTAATTAATATGCGTTTCCAGCAAGGCCAAAATATCAATTTTGTGTTTGTTCATGAGGAAAACAATCTGCTGACGGGCAGCAATAAAATTCATCCCACGAACATTGAAAACCCCCAGCCGAAAACTTTTATCCAAAAGCTTGAGGGGAGAGGGAGCAAGGGGGAGCTTGTCTGTTCCGTTCTCCTGCGTATCATCACTATCTAAAGTATTACATGTTTTTTCCAAAAGTTGGGTGTCAGCCAAGACTCGTTCTTGAGCCATGGAGAGTTTCGTTGGATGCCCGGCCAAAGCCTTCCAACACGATCTCACTCTTCTGTATTCTCTTCTATGTTGGGACCTTTTCTGACGCCTGTTACATAAGTGAATAAGCTGTTGGGTGAAATTTCTTTTACCACGTCGGTGTTTACGTTGAGAGCGAAGGGGTTCAGAGCTCAATTGGTTCACGCACCGACCCTTAAAAGGTGGGCGCAACTCCCGCCGTACCAAAGGTTTGGGGGTCGAGCCAAGCAAATCATGCGAACATTGGTGAAAAGAAAAAGTCTGTTCCCAATATTTCCTATCAAGCTGAGATGAGCAAGCCAAAGACTTACTCGATTCAGCTGTCATTCGGTGACGAAGCATTCGATGACGAGTCATTCGGTGATGAGTCTTTCGATGATGCTGGTGTGTGCCTTGTTTTTCATTTTGTATCCTTTCGTTATGTGAATGTTCTTGTGTGTATGGCTGAAATGCCGGCGCGCACTGTATTAATGATTCATTTTCCCTCGCGCGTGTTGGAAGGCAATCTCCCTACAGGACCATGTCAGGCTGCAGGATGCGTTTCGCAATCCTGTTGAGGTGTTCGTTGTATTTGTTTGGGAATTCTGACTGTTCTATGGACCTGACTTCAAAAACGAAAGGCACTTTTGTTTTCAATGCAAGAGTGGAGAACCTAAAGTATGAGCCCTTTCCTTCAGTGCCTAAGCCTACTGCCTTCAGAAAGTCGTCCGGTGTCAGTACACCTTCTCCTCCTTGTTCTTGCCTTTGCCCTTGTTCCCCACGGTCTTCTTCGACATGATGTTGCCAAACGCGTTGCGAAACTCATCTTCGAACGATCTAGCTGTGAAATACTCTTGGTCCACATAGATCTTGGCAATTCCTTCTAGGTGGTCGAGTGCTAGCCATGCCAAGTATTCTTCGTGATCCACTGTTTGGAGGGTAAGGTGCTTCCAAGAGTGCTTCCATTTGAGGTTTGGGGCCAGTTTCGTGATCACTGCCATGATGGCTTTGAGCGGTTCTGTTTGCATGCGGTCAAAGCCTGCAATGCAGGGCTCAAACTTGATCATTCCGTTCACTTCCGGTTTGTTTTGGCCATTGGTGAGTTTGCTCAACTTGTCGTTTGTCCATTCTTGCCATCCCTTCTTGTCAAAAGTCTGGGTGTACCATTCCATGATTTTGCTTTTTGTGTAGTGGCTATCAACCGTCACCATTGTGAAGGGCGACAGATTCCGGCCACGTCTGTGTTCGTAGTGAAATTTGCCAATGTCTTTGTTGTTGATTCCTGCTTCCTTTGCTGCCCAGGTAAACATATTTTCCCTGTGTTCACACAACAAGTCGTAGTGCTCTTCAGTCTCATTGTATTGCCACCAGTTTTTCAGCATGATTTTGCTTGCTGCCGTTGCACGTTGTTTGTCTGCCTCCTGGTAGAGCAGGTACGCCAACTGATGTTGAGAAGCTTTCATTTGGTCCTTGAGGTCACGAATATCTTCCACAATGTCTTGGATTTTGTGCTCTATCTCAGTGGTAAGTGACAGAGTCATGACATCATCCAAGTGCTGTGGTTTCATGTCTTCCTCTTTGGGTTCTCTTTCTTGGCTACGCCCTTTTTTTGATTGTACTGGTGTGTTCTGGGATGAGCGTGAATCTGGGCTTCTCTTGGGTCCCCATTGTCGAGGACCATCCATTGCTTCGGGAACTAATCTAACTCAACACGATTTGCCTGAACCACACGATATTTCAAGATATGTATTTACAATATCCAACAACAAGATATAAACTCAATATATCATAAACTTAAGTTATAAACAATACAGTCAATACAATATACATATATATATATATGTATATGGTACATATATATATATATATATGTACAAAAGAGTAGCTCCATGTTCTACAAATGAGAAGTGCTTCGGTGTGGGACCCGTGGGGCGCTGCGAGGCACCTCCTGAAGCTTCCCTGGTCGCCTCGAATGGCTCAGCGCCCAAGATGTCCCAAGGACCGATCCCAATAAAGGAAACATGAAAAAAATAAGGAGAAAATGACAAGGAGAAAGTTAGGAATAAGGAGATGAAAGGAGATGACAATAGTAGAGAAAGTAAGGAGATGATTAAGGAAAGGATTAAAAGTTAGGAATAATAAGGAGAGAAAGAAGTGATAAGGATTAAGGATGATTGAAGGACGATTTGAGGACTAAGAGAAGGGAAGAACAGAAATGGAAGGAATAAGGAGATGAAAGAGATGAAAGAGACATGAAACGTCCAATGGTCCAAGGAATGATCCACGGTCGTCCACAACTTCGCCAAGTCCTATCCTGTGGGGGAAAATGAAGGAAACCTTTCGAACACTCCAAAGAATGCCCACATCCTGTAAGGTGAGGTGCTTTGGCAGCTATACAATTCCAGCGCACCATAGTTGAATCACAGGAAGATGACATGATTGTGGCCACTGTTCTTGACATCCCCAGCAATGCTCTGTTGGAAAGGTGAGCGATAAACCAACAGGTGCGTAGGGCTGGGACAGGCCAAGACAACCCAAGCCCACATGCCAGGATCCCTGGTGGCCGCACAGAGGTGGGAAAATCCTCCAACTAGTGGAACTTTCTCTACTCACTCCATAGCCCTTGGAAGCTTCTACTTCCTTTTGTCATAAAGTAATTTACAACTCAGGATTTCACTCCAGTCTTGATTGCTGATCAGCTTCTTACAACCCTGATCAGGAGAAAATGGTGAAGACATCGCCCTTTCCAACGAATGTCATGAAATTCCACCACCAGGTTTAGAGTACAATGTGAGCTCGAGAACATCGACCCCAGCTCGCAGCTGAGGCTTGGACTTGCGTGCCACAGGAGGCCTTAGAGGGAAAAGCGGGGGAAAATGAAAAAAGAAGAGGAAGGAACGAAGGAAGGAACGAAGGAAGGAAGGAGAAGAAGAAAGAGGGGGAGGAGAAGGGGAAGAAGAAGAAGAAGAAGATTTTTTTTCGAAGTCACTCTTTCACAGTCAGAAGCACTTTCATCACAACAGCGTGAGAAGCTCAATGATCTCTCTGCTCTGTGTGCCCAGCGAGCGCGGAGAGGCACGTTGTGAATCCATCCAAGCAAAGTGTAGTCTGTAGATGTCTGTAGATGTCTGTAGACGTCTGTAGATGTCTGTAGCCTGCCTAATATAAGACGATCATTGAGATCTATAGAGTGTAGCTCATGAGATTGAAAACTAGGTGGCTTAGATCCAAGTCCATTGTTGCTGCTTTTAACTCTTCTCATCCTTTTAACACATAAGGATTGATACTCAGAATTGGAAGAGTCTCTCTGCATTTTAGTCCGTTAAATAAATACATGACTGCTACATCATGAAAATGGCTATGCATTGCCCAAAAAAATCTGGAAAATCCTAACCACGCTTGTGAGCAAAAGACAGATCGCCAGCAAGACCAAACTACGTGTCATGATGAAAAGAGACAAAGACAGAGTGACAAACTCGCATGTTCTGCATAATCTTTTCATACGCAATTTCAAGCCTAGACTTTGCCTCAAGCAGCTGAAGCAGTTCAACTAAGTTGTTTAATTTGGGGGGTCTGGTTCCAATTGAAGCCTGTTTGCCAGTTTAATCATGAAGAAGCCCACTTGCAGGTGGTTGCGGACCGCTTTAGCTGTGTTGGCTTTTGGCTTCATGGAACCTGCAGAAAAAATTCGGTGAAGAGAGCAGAATCAAAGTTCTGCAAACAAAGCAGAAACCAAAAATATGCCAAGCAGTTTGCATTACCAACAAGTGGCTGACACACTCTTACTGTACACAGCTTCAGGCTGAAATGAAATTAGCACAAAAAAGTGGATTGTAGCGTGCCAAGCTAAACACCTTGTGTTAGAGACATCTTGAAATCCTTCCGCACCCAAGATGCCAAGGCGTAAGCAAGCTGCACTATCTAATCGTTAAGCAATCGCAAAAGGAGCGGCCTAGGCTTTAGTTGGGAAAGAAGGACGGTCCAAAAATTGGAAATCCGTGGAGATTGGAAAGTCTATATCTCAAACAGCCAGTTTCTTGATATGAATCGCAGGGTCAGAGAGCGACTCCACACGCACAGGTCTAGTATTAGAATGGTCACATGCCTCTCAATATCGTCTCCAAGTCCCGCAAAGAACCATGCTCAGCATTTGCCAAATTGGTCTGAACCTGTTCTGAACAAACCCACCATACGTCTATAGGCGGCGTGTTTTAGATACAGATTTTGATTTAGTTGCTTGCTGTCCTTCCAATCATCCGTGTGCGAGCAGTCTTTGTCGCGGAGCGACGTGAATAAAGATTGAAAGTGATCTTTAGCGACTCTGACTTGGCATGCAGACTCTGCGACAATCTTCGTTTCCAAGGCCATGGCCCTCATCCTTCTTTGCGTTGGCAAGTTTCTTTTCCTGGCAAACAGCATCCCACAGCAAGTCCTACCCTACTGGATTTGGATCAGCAAACTCATCATGTCACAAATTTCCTTAACAAGAACCATGTGTTTGGGAACAAAAGTGGCAAAATCACAAGTTTCGTAAGCAAATCTTTGGAAGTCTTCGATTTCGTCACATCCTTTCACCCCTGAAATCTTTCACTTTGCGCAACAAAAGTGACTGTCCTGGCCTTGGCTGCCTTGGCTGCTGCCTCAGGCCTGAAAATTGGGCGCTTCTCAGGGTCCTGTTCATGTAGGACCTTGGCAAAGCTTGGCAAAGCGTGGCAAAGCTTGGCAAAGCTTGGCATATTGGGAGCTTCCAATCTCCCACCGCCCCACCCGAAGTCACCCAACGTCACCTTGCCCTTGTGATCTGCCCAAGAACTAAAACAACATCACAGTTCCTCAAAGCCACCCCCCCCTTTGTCTGCTCACTTTCCCCTAACGCAAACAAATAGATTCCGCCTTTCACTTTTCCAGAATGCTTTTGTGGGCAGGTTGAAAGAGCGGAGTGGAGCCGATAGAAACATTGCCAGAAAGTGTGCCAAGAAAGTCCTAGAATTCAGATAGTAATAATCATTGCAGCCCCTTGAATTTGTGAAACGACTCATTTCTTCAAGTCCCAGAGTTTGAAAGTCGAAAGTCTGCCTTTTCACTGCTTTTGGACTGAGTTTTGAGCAGCGGAGCTGCTGAAGTGCTTCACAAGCTCCTTGTTGCCATGCAAAAGATCGCGTGCATCGGAAAGCCGAGGCTGGTGCTGATGCTACTGGAGCCGCTGGCGCTTCTGTTGATGTGCTGCTCGCTTAGCCAAATGATGAGGCATCAAGACTCCATCAATACAGTCTTAGTACATGTAAAAAAACAGAACAGAAAAAATCTGCAGGAAAGTGTTGAATAAGTGTTGAATAGTGTGTTGAATAAGTGACTCGCAGAGTGACTCGCAGGACCCAGCTCTCCTCATGACCCTGGAAGCGTGCATAGCTCACCGCAGGTGCCTGAAAATGTGAGGGAAAACGCGAAACGCGAAACGAGCTCGCTGTATCCTTGTCAAATGCACGAGTCAAACAAGTAGAATAGTAAGCTATAGTAAGCTATATTTGCGTGAAAACTTTCATGCATTGACACCTCTCGATTTGTACAGACATTGCTCTCAATGCTGAACTCTGACATGTCGGCAAAGCATGGAAAAGCATGGAAAAGCATGTTTCACAGCAGCGTTTAGATGCTGCACGTTCGGCAAAGGAGACGGTACTTCCAGCATTCCAAAGATTTCAGCTTTGCGTTTAGTTGCAGGTTCCTTCGCGCTCTCTGCTTGACTGGTGGATACTGTTGATATCGCTGTGGCTGCGTCTTCAACTTGCGCTTGATGCTAATATTGCTACTATTGTTGCTGATGTTGCAGTGGGTCCTTTTCAACCCATGCATGTTTCTGCACGGTACTAATGTGAAAACATGCTTTGCAGATTTTATGGAGTTGGCTGGAAGGGTGCAAGTGCTCCATTTTCCTTGTCTGGCTGCCAGCCAAGCTGTCAGCATGATCATACGCGAGAGCTGAAGCAAAAAAGGACAGAAGCCAAAAACCAGAAGCCGAGAAGCAGAAATGTCTGCAAAATGTGGCAAATGCAAAGGAAATGTGAGCTATACTTCCAGAATGTCGCGAACGGAAAGGCAAGCATGCCCAATAACAAATTCAAGATACAGCGTCGGGAGACAACTCTGAAACTTGCGGAGAAAGCATCTCTCTGTATATATGTGGCTGCTGGGAGAATGATTCCGAACACAAGCCAAAGCATACCACGAGAACTCTTGAGCATACCACGAGAACTCTTGCCGCAGTATGATTTGGCATATACATTGATGTATACATGTATATCCTTTATATTTACTTATGTTCTATCTTAATTTAACTATGCATGTATATACATCATTTCGGAAATAGCTCTCAAAGATCTTGTAGCAACAACCTTCCGTCAAAGTCTCTTGAATCAGGAAGCAACCTGCATCTCCAAATGGTGCATGGGGCGCCTTGACAGTGGGCTCTTTCATGAATTCACGCCAGAATCCGCTCTTTACCTCAGGGAGGTGCTGTGCTGTTCATCGATTTACAAAGAGGACTTCTTCTGTTTGCCCAAAAGCTTGAGGCCCGCACCATCACAACAAGTTTGTGCACATCCTGAGTTTGAGAATGCAAGCAAATGCATGCAAACTTCTCTGACTTTTCGGCAATGTAGACAAGTAGAGAAACGTGAGGCAAGCATCAGGTCTGACACGCTTTTTGGAACAAGGTAGGGAATGAGGTGTGAGAATGGACAATTTTTGATGGTCTTCCGTCCCAGAGCCATTGAGCAATTGATTCCCCCTGGCCAGGTTCTCGCCATGTATACATGCTTGTATCCATATGCATGGCCGGAATCCCTCTGCTACCTAATGAAATAAAGACACTGTGCAGGACACGCAAAATCGCCTGTGAAGTCTTGTTGAGTGAAGAAAAAATGACAACTTGCAAAGGCCAACTGCTGCAAAGTGTCAATTGACGAAATGAAGTTCACAAATGCGAAACCTGCTGGAACATTGCGGTGCTCCTTCGCAAGTGGGATGGCAAACTTTACTTGTTACTTTGTCCAACTTGGAGGTGATCACATCCAATACACGTTTTGAGTCCTTGCAAGGCATGTAGAAGAAGGTGAACCCTCGGCGCACTCAAACTTCATGTCACGATTCAGTCTATTGCCGCAGCTTTCCGGTTGTGACGGTTGAAGCCCACATGCTTTTAATTGGAGTCTTAAGTAACACTTCATGGAGAGACGATCCCAAGCCTTCGGCAACACAGAAGAGTTTGAAACAAGATCTGAAACAATGCAATGGCTTGGAGCAGTCTGGCTGTGCCAGCTGCACTTGCTCATTGATTCCAATCTGTTGTCCATAATAGCGGATGGCTGAGCAAAGGGCTGTCTGACAGACCACACTTCTCCAAGAACATGAGAAAATCCTGACAAAGGCACTGAGCATGTTCTGACGGAGACAAGAAATCTAAGAGATCAAACTTGGAAGCGTGTTCTGAAAATTCTGAACTTTGATCATTTGTTTCCATTATTGTTGGTAATTATCCTTATAAAATGGATTGGATCAATATTGACCCATACCCATCGTGGATCCACATCTTCCCACGAAGCACAGCAAATCAAAGTGGTAACGACATGCGCCACAGGTCATGGAGATTCGCAATTCATGGACCATGCAACACGTGGAGGAAAACGACGAGGACGACAACGACAACGGCAACAACCACCCGTCCGGAAAAAAGCTAAGCTCCGTACAACACCAAACAATTGTGAACACTTTCACGAGCGAATGATTCACAACATGCATACTTGTTCTGATGATTGTGAGCTAGTTACGTTGACTATCAAAGTATCATGATTCACACCAAGTCCATTATTGACTGAATCAAAGAAAGCCAAGCCATCACGACAGATTTGCAGCTTAGCACTCCTTGCGTGCGCTGATACCCACAAGGTTTCTGATCATCACCGTAGTCCGAGAATCCTCGCCTCTTTGGATCCTCGCACACTGCTGACGTAATGATGATAATGATGATAGTGATGATGATGATGATGATGATGATGATGGTGATGATGATGATGATGATGATGATGATGATGATGATGATGGTGGTGATGATGATGATGATGATGATGATGATGAATGATGATGATGATGATGATGATGATGATGATGATGATGATGATGATGATGATGATGAAGACTTTGATCTTGCTCCCATGTCCCCACAAAACCGCTTGCAGGCTCAGGAACACTTTAAAAAATCTACCGATCTTCGACATCTCCAAAACAGAATCTTTGCTTGGATTTCAAAAATGGATGGTGCGACCTTCCTCAAATGGGTTGTTCCTATTCAGAAATAGTGATGTCTTACAATAGAAGGTTCCCAATTCCTCCACATACTCAGTGGCAACGAACAAATTTCGGATTTGGTGCATGTCAAAGCCATATCTATAGTAACGCAAATAGATGTCCGCAAGCTAACTCATAAAACTGTTAGCTTTCATGCTGCGATATACGAGTATGTTCCAATCTGGGGACCCAACAAAATGGGGCAAGTGGCTTCAAACGTCGAATCAGCCCAGAAAAGTAATGAGGCACAGCGGGATGAAAGCTACATTCCCAAAATATGGTTTGGGCTTGTGCATTAGCAGAGAATCCTAAAGTTAGAAAGGTAAAAAGATCAATCTGCATGTCGTGATCTCCACAGGTGCTGCCAATGAGCAGCTGCGCATGCCATGCAACAGGAAACTATGAGAATCTGTATCCCGATTGCATTCAAAATTTTCGTTCTAGCTGCCGGTTGACTCATCTTGACCCATCTTGACCCATCTTGAGCCTACTATCTTTGGTAGCTTGGCAACTCAGCAGCATCTCCAACACGCTCTGCCCTTTCTTAACTTGCACAACGAAACTTGTTTGGATCATTGGTCACCCCGGGAGTCATGAAATTGCACTCAACTTTGGGGTCCCCGCACCTGTCAGGATCGATATCGTACTTCTGGAATTCCTTGGTGCTAACCTGCCAAGGCAAATGACAAAGACAAAATAAATCGAAAGGTTTGCCTTTTCACTGTGAATAAACATGAATGTCTCCTAAGTCTCAAGGTTGCCTTTGTCCTGACAGGCTTGTTCGCACGCTCTCCCTTTGCTGTCTCCGTGTCCTTGGACACTCAAGGGAGAACACTTCAAAACCAGGGTGAAAAGCTGCCGAAATCCTCAAAATACTCAACTCTGAATACGCCGAAACGGACTCTGCGCTGTTCCCCTGACCAACTCAGGCCCCTGCTTGAGTCTGTGCATCTGTGGTATCGGCAGCCTCCTCAACGGCAAGGAACTCCATTCAACCCCCATGAAAGGGGAAACTCCATTAAGAATATTCAAGAATCATATCTTGGGCACAGAAACAACCGCACTTAGCAATCACTTAGACTCGATGTTAGGCTTGTGTTTTTCACATTCAGCAGATACTGAAGAAGGATGCGAAAAAATTGACTGATGCTACCAGCCATTACGTTGGAACACTCAACATGAGGCGAGTTGGCTCCTCGGGAAGCGTCTCATTCTCATACACGAGGCCTTTTCAGCAACTCACTAAAGGACCCCACAAGCTGAGCAAAGCTGAGCAAGTCGTGAGCAAAGCTGAGGAAAGTTGAGGAATTTAAGAGGAATACAACTGCACTCGTCACTACTATTCACTACTCATGCGGCCACGAGGTCTGCTACGGATGGAGCTCCTTGAGGAAAGCACAGCTTGTTGAAACCAAATGTAGAAACCATGAATTTACATCGTTTCGGCAATGAAAAGCTTTCAACGGCAATGTATTCACTGACAAAATGGGGTCATGTGTGTACGCATTGGATGTTTGCTGTGAATCGCAAGGCTTTGTCATGCTTGTTTTACCCATCAAAAGAGCATGGATAAGCGCAGTGCTGTCAGGTAAATACGTGCCTTGTGGAACCGAGTTCGGAAGAGGCCTCAGTTGGATTGCATCAAGTCCAATACAGATTGTGTCGTAAGGCCACTTCTGTCTCGTACCAAAGTTTAGGCCAATGAATGAGATTAATTTGTATCATATTCTGCATATTTGCAAATTGTAAAGATAACTACATAATGATCGAAGGAAGTTTAGAAGTCTAACTTCCGACAATATGGACAACTCAGCTAGGGTAGATCGCCTATGCAGATGTGAGAAAGAAGAGATGTGAGAAAGATGAGAGTGCGAGTGCGCCAAAATGTTAGGAAAGTCGCGACATGCTGTGTTTTGCAAGGTTTTGTGCATCATGAGGGTCCAGAAGGGTACCTCGCTAAAGCGGCGGGTGCGGACCACTGTGGCGGAAGGTGTGTGCAAAAATTGTTAAAAAACGTAGGCGCGAAGCACATTTGGAAGTCAAAATCGTAAAAACATGTCAGCCTCGGAGCACTTTTGGAAGTTGCAACTTGCAAAATCATGAAAAAACCTAGGCGCGAAGCACATTTGGAAGTCAAAATCGTAAAAACATGTCAGCTCCGGAGCACTTTTGGAAGTTGCAACTTGCAAAATCGTGAAAAAACCTAGGCGCGAAGGCACATTTGGAAGTCAAAATCGTAAAAACATGTCACGT
>VSDK01005341.1:2500-10204 GCA_009767595.1 Symbiodinium kawagutii | reverse complement strand
GATAGATAGATAGATAGATAGATAGATAGAATAGCTAGAATAGATAGATGGAATAGACAGACAATTGGATAGCCAGATTCAGATGGCTAGATGGGTCGATAGATAGACAGATAGGTAGACGAAACGAGAGTCAGATAGAAAAGTAGATAGATAGTCAGGTAGATAGACAGAAAGATAGACAGATGGACACATAGATGATCAGACAAATAATTCGGTAGATAAATAGACAGATAGATAGATGGGCAGATAGATAAATAGATAGATGGACAGGTAGATTGATAGATACATAGACAGAAAGATGACGAGATAGATAGTGAGGTAGATAGAAAGACAAGTACATAGGCAGATAGATAAACGAATAGATCACCAGATAGATAGATAGATAGACAGTCAGACAGACAGAAAGAAAACTGATCCACTGATAGAAAGATAGCTAGACAGATAGGCTGCCAGTCAAGTGGCCAGATCGATGCTCACATTGGTAGGAAGTCAGGCCCAAGTGATGTTCAGTTCTCGGATCCCTCGGACAATCAATCGTCGCAACCACAACTGCACACTCCTATAGTGCTCCTATCTTGGAAACTTCCGCCACCGCCTTGTGCGGTACTACTGGTACTATAGCCATGAAATGAACAGATTCTCTCTTTAAATTCTGACTAAATAAAAAAGAAAAAGACACTTTTGACTATCCTTTGCATTCCAGCATCTTCTTTGGAACAACATGAAATCAATTAAAATAACGTGAATATCTTGCACATTCGGTGCTGGAATCACCATGAAAATCCATGAAAGCACTCATGATGGTCCAAGACAAGTTGCCAATTGCCAGATCCCAGCGATGCCAGCAAGGCTGGTGCGGTAGTGTTCTGCTCCTGAGCATAGCTTGAGGATGATTATGTCACAAATGCTTACAACAAAGAAGAATCCTGAACAAACACAGAAAAATAGAAAATAAACTCAAATGCTATCCCCAACATTACAGTTTGTATGCGGAGCTTGTGCCAAGCCTGTGTACCCCCTTTCGGATTTATTGATGGTTGACATTGACCTGACCTGCTAAAATGATATTCTTGTCCTCAGTTGAGGATACCCATCGTGGGGAAAAAGAAATGGTCTTCCATACTGCCCATGTCTCAACATTGCACATGACCCATCTCAACCTTTCTTGCACCTAGCACCCGTCATTCCGCCAAACTGAAACATCTCTTTCATTGAGCCCAATCGAGATGCTGCACCTGAACTTTCCGGAACCAGACGTGGACGCTACACCCGAACCCGACGTGGATGCTGCACAAACACCCAGCAGATGCGAGAACTTTCCGAAACCTGACGTGGATCTGCACTGGCACCCTGCAGAATCCGAAGTGGATGCTGCGAACGTGCCAGAACACAATCTGGAAGATGCACCAGGTCGCACCAGTCACCAGAGCCAATGTGGGCTGAAGACGCCAGTGCAAACAATGCTTTGCAGTCGGGGAAAAATCGGAACCCTTTGGAACTTGACAAAACATCTGCACTAGAACCCTCCAATAGTTTCAAAGTCTCTGCACCGGAAGCGTCCGAACCTCTCCAGGCATCTGCACTAGAACCCTCGGAAAGTCACAGAGTCTTTGCTCCGGAACCCTCCGCAGCCTCATCGGCTATCTGCACCGGAACCTGTCGGAACCTCACCAGGTTTCTGCACTGGAAGCCTCCAGAACCTTGTCCGGAACCTGGTGTGGAAGCTGCACCGGATTGAACCGGAGCTAATCTGGGCTGAAGACCCCATAGCAAAATATTGCTGTTGGAGAAAAAAGTTTAGAGGACCATGCTAAAGAGCTGCTTCATTCACTGAGATGCTCTCACGGCCTTCATGGCCTTGCTGATAGCAAAACCAAAATCTGTTCAGATCAGTTTCACTGCTGAGTGCCCAAGCAGGTGTCCAGGGAACTGCTGTGCCCTGTGAGGCAGCCAGCAAAGTCTGCGACAGGGGCAGAATTGACTCGGAACTGAACTGCGAAGGGAAGCATGTGGCACACGTGTGGCACATGCGTGGCACATGAGGCAACATGGTTCGACTTGCGGCTGGTAAAAGATGCTCAAAAGGTGCAAAACGTCGCATCAAAGCGGAATCATTCCACAGTTGTGGGGCATTTGAGACGCAAAGGTTATTTTCAGAGATGCTTTTCACATCTTTTCACTCTGTGTTTGGTTTGAATCTGGCTGTGGTAGACCACCTCCCCTCCGGACGCCTGTGCAGCTCGGATGTCGTAGAACTCGACAAGGGCGTAGCCATGAGAAGCACTGATGTGAGCAACCTGTCTGGCTGACCATTGGATGGCAGCTTAGCAAAAACTGGCACCGTAGCGACGCTTAGTCCATCTGCATTTGAGGGCTTCAGTATGGATTCCATGAATATTTGAGGCTCCCAAGCACTTCGTAGAAACAATCCACCACTGGTCAATGGGTGTACATGGGTTTACTAATGCAGGTCAGTGGGTGGGTTTCGGAAGCTGTACAACCCTTGGTCCAGGCCTCGCCAAACTGATTGAAACCTCCCCGGACATGATCGACCTCCACAGCTCGAACAGAGAGGCTCTGAGTCGAGAACTTCTGTGTACAGTTCAGATAGGTATATCTCTGTGTAAGCGTTCATGGTGTATAGATACCTACATATACAGTCTGTCAGTCTGTGATGTTTACAAAGTTATGATTACATAGGAAGAAGTATAGCTATACTTTGTAGTTACATGTATATATATATATATATTTATGCATACACATATATACATTGCATAAGTTCTGCGTATCAAGAATGAGGTTGCAAGAGTCTGGGCTCCGTGGAAATGGCAAAGTAAGGGCACCTTCTCAGCGAACGCTGACAAGTCAACACCTTAGTCTCATGCAGGAAACAAACAAAGAAGTTGATCATGATTATGGTTATCATGACTTAAACTCATGAAGAAGATAGCTATCATGACTAGTTAGTTCAATTATCAAGCTTCACTTTCAAAAACAACAGGAACTTTACATATGCATATCCCATTGACTTTTAGCCCAGGCCGACATCCGCATGAACTGCTTCATCTGCTTCTGCTGCTCAAGTGCTCATCTAGCTCTATAAACCTGGAGAATTCTATTCGATCGGGTCATCTCAACTGGTTGCCCCTGTCCACCCTTCAATTTTCTAAGACCGAAACGCACTGTACGGATGTCGTGCGCTGCCTGACATGATAAACAACGTGATGATGAACTTCTTCCCCTCATAGCATCAGCCACAAGCAAACGTTCAAAAAGGAATGAGAAGGGTGGTTGGTGCATTGATAATCATTGGCGGAAAAAGGATCACGAAAAACTATGTCGCTTGCCAATGATGACTCAATGCTGACTGTGAGTTGAAGGGCTTTTGCCGGGATGGAATGCCGCTTGCCCTCCAAGGAGGTAGTAGCGGATTATGTTGACAACAAATACAAACAAGCCCAAGCACCGGCGGAAACGGCTCGCAGCGTCCAAGGCTGGAAAGCATCAAGCGCTGTGCACAACGAACATCAAAGTAGGTGACCAGAACACACCTGGACCGATGCAGCACATGAACGAACTGATTGTCTCACATGTAGCATTGTCAAGCCATGCAGCCACATGATTGGAAGCAGCTAAAGACCATGCGGCTAAGTGCAAGAAGACAAGTGACTTGAAGTCACCTTAAAGTTTACGACTTGGACTTCAGAAGGACTTCAGAAGGACTTCACAACTCGGACTTCACGACTCGGACTTCACGACTCGGAGAATGGCTGACTTGACCACAACGCGTCCAAGGCTTCCACCGTGCAATGACGGCCAAGCTCGTATCCAACCTGAGGGATTCCCATGCCCACCGCACCGTGCCCCCTTGTGCCCCAACCAAGGTCCTCCTTTGACTATGTCTAAACCATCAAAGTCCTACGAGATATTCCAATCACAAGGAATTCATTGAAGATTCTGATGCAACTTGAAAATCCATTCAGTCAACCCCTGAGGATTTGGTCTGGCAACTCGGAAGCAGATGAAATCAATATTGTAGGAAAGACAAGGCAGACTATCAAACCAAGTTGTGCTCTGTACTGGCAAAGCAAACATCTAGAATCGAGTTTAGAATCGGAAAAAATGATTGAAAATCACTGAAAATGACCGAAAATGACTCAAAATGACTTAAAATGAATCCATTTCTGCTGCAGATGTGGCTACGATGGATGTCTTTTTCCGCCTGGCAATCTCGCCGAACTCTTGGAGGTCCTGGCGGATGCAAACACTCACGAGACCCCACCAGTTTTCAAAAATTCAGGGAGGGGCTTGTTTTTCTGCTACATGTTTACATTTACAGATCTAATTACATATAATTGATTCTTTATGTGTATATATATATATTTATATATATTTCAGAAATATTATATATTAAGTATTATATATTAAATATTATATATTTTTAATATTATATATCATATATTCTATTTTTGAACAATTATATATTATATATATATTTTGTATTTCAAATATTATATATTAAATATTATATATAAAACTATATCTTCAATATTATATATTAAATATTGTTATGTTATATTTTATATGTTGAATATCATATATTATATATTCAATTATATCTTCAATATTGTATATTAGATATAATTGTGTTAAATTTTTTTATGTTAAATATAATATGCGGTTCGCCACACACAGGCTGGGATCTATTTGGGTTTTCCCCTGGACCAGCGCACACCCCAAACAGGCCAGCACCGGTTTTTCTTGAGCCAAAGGTAGAGAGCACACAGCCAGTTGACCATGCACTGAAGGTTTCTTGTGACAGCTAAAGCTGTACAGTTTGGAGTGAATGCTGGAATCGTTTTTTCAGACTCCCCTTACCGCATAATATATTATATATTCAATTATATCTTCAATATTGTATACTAAATATCATTATGTTATATTTTAAATGTTATATTTATATATTGCATATTGTATATTATATCTTATATGTTAAATATCATTATGGTATAGATTATATATTAAATATTATTATGCTATATATTAAATATACTAGATCATATTTTATATTGTAAATATTCTATATTATATTAATTATGTATTGTAGAATATATTTCTTACATATTATATATTATATATTATATGTTAGAAATTCAATATTATATATTTTAAATTATATATATATATTAAATACTATATATCATATACTATTTACAAAAAATATAAAAGATCCATTATATATCGAATATTACATATTATATATTGAATATTTTATATTTTAAATATTATATATTGTATATTGTATTTTAAATATTATATATTAGATATTGTATATTAAGTACTATATATTAGATTTTAAATATTATGTATCATATATTATATGTTTTTATGAAATATAATATATTGTTTATTTTCTATTATATATAATTTATTATGTATAGTATATTCAATATTATATAATGTAAATATAAAAATATATATATATATAACCATACATATATATATATATATATATATATTTGTACATTGGCTTTGGATATCTGATATCTTCGATATTTCGCTTTGCAGCTTTGCAAAAAAGCCAGGTAACAAAAAAGCCAGGATTTTTTTTCCTCGAGTTATGTTCCACCTTCTGATCGAAATCCTTGTACACCATCAGTGCCCTTTGTCATTTGATATTTGTTTGTTTTCCATCACCAACTTCAATCCAAGAAACACTTGCTGAAGAATTTTGTTTGAGTTTGCCTTAAAAGAAGCAAGGGACAGGGACTTCAAAGAACCTTCAAATACTGTTTATGGTTCCTTATCTTTCCTTCTATCTACTTATGCTTATTGTTTTTGTCAAAGGTCAGACTCATTGCTGCGCTCCTTCACCGACTTGTCCTGTACTTGTGGCCAGTGGCCATCAGGATCAGAGACGCAGACCTGGGAGCTTCTCAGCGCCCTCGAAGTTTCAGCATTTTGGATTTCTGAACATCTCGACATCTGTAGCTTTTATACTGGGCCCCTGGCTGTATTGGAAAGAGTAGAAGTGGAACCTCGCCACAAGAGATCACCGACATCACCATAAGTTGGCACGAGAATCGAGACGGCCCAAACAACGTATACAATACCTACAATGTACAAACATCGCACAGCCCAAGAACATACGACGCTCAACCTCCAATGACAAAGAAACCATCCCGCAATCAGGGTCATCAAAACGGTTGAAAAAAGAATCGGGTTCCCGCACCAGTTTCTGCTAACTGCAACGCAGCCGCTTTCCACCTACAACACCAGGTCGAACAGTGACACCATCTATGTTCCTTGAAAAAACCTGTCGGGTTGTGATTGAAGAAATTCTAAGGTAGCGCTACGGACATTTTCCATTTCACAATAGCTCAAATTGAATTCTGCTGACTTCCTGAAATTCTCAAATCTTGGGGAGGCAGAAGACAGTCTCAGAGTCGGCTGGCAACTCAAGAAAGGCTCAAGGTCGTCACTGGTTTGTGTTCCACATGTCGTGTCGAAGACGTCTGTGATGAGCACTACAATGTTGCAGGGCCAATAGCTTGAGCCAAAAGCAAAACAAGGGCACAGGCACAGGTATTCCAAGAATGTCTACATTTGTTGTTTGGATGGTGTTGGTTCAAAGCAAACACTCAAATTCATCTGCAAGAAAAACAAAGCTCTCAGTCATCCAAATTCATTTGGACGAATTGATGTTGCCAACATCCAAGCAACTATTCGTGACAAATCGTGCTGCACATGGCAGGTCCTGACACAGAAACACACAACAACCGTCATTTTGCCAGTCATAACCAACGACTTTGATTTTTTCCAAATCGAATAAATACTGAATCAATTTTGTGGAGAAAAAAACATCCAAAATTCAACAAAATTTCACAAAAGCCGGCCTAAAACTTTGAACCCAAGATCAATTCAATCATGTGGTGCAACCGAGTGAAACTTGTCCGCTTTGGTCTCTGCCTGGAAACGTCGCCGAAAGCATACAATACCAGCAGTGTTTGACAACATTATTGCCCAACAAAAAAATGTGTGAGGAAACACAGAATGTTGTTGTACGCCGCTGCTCCACAAATATGTCAATCAACAGCTGTGAAGACTTGAAAAGGGCCAAGAAAACACGGCCGAGTCAGTGCACAATGAAATTTCTAACTCAGGACATGTTTGTGACATCACATTTCCATGGTGTTCCTACAACCCTGACTTGCAAATGCGCTTCTCGCAACAGCGGCATTCAACTTCGGTTCCGCGTTTTCACAACTAACTGACGTCTGCACCCGCGCGCATGAACAGCCCACTGTGTTGACCATCTTGCAACATGAAACATTGGAAAAATGGAAAAACACAAAATTTTCGCGAATTTCCTATCAGTCTTGTGCACGCACACACATGTTTGTTTTTTTTTGATCCGATGATTAACTGACTGCTTTAATTTTTCACAAGGCAGACGTTTGACTTTCATTGTTTTTCGATAAAAAATGTTTGTCTCACAATGAACCGGACTTTTGCATCGGATCCAAAACAGCACCCCCTTCTGGTTCAAATCACATGTGCAAGTGTGCAAATCCCTGGTTTGCAGCATTTTTTCGAATCAACATCTGCAAAAGTTGTGGCAAAAAACGATCTTTTTTTGGGATATAATCGCGTGGCAGAAACACATCCAAGTCAAAATCGCAGAAATTTTCCCGGTTCGCAAAG
>VSDK01005339.1:4551-23037 GCA_009767595.1 Symbiodinium kawagutii | reverse complement strand
AAAGACGGGTACATCGAAGTTGAAGTCACCGGAACGTGGCCTGCACCTACAGACTGGCTGGATGAGAACAGCTACCAAGAGGATGCTGAGGTCATTTATCCTACATGCATGAAGTCGATCCCCAGGGAGGTCCCTCCACCAATGCCAGCAGGACTCAACCGGTGCGATCAAAGTACCGTTGAGAGGTGGGAATCAGACTCATACCGGTTCCCCCCATATCAATACAAACAGCAATATTTGATCTGGGACGCAGGCCAGCAAACCTATCGACTTCTCTCCCCGGAGGAACGGGAGCGATTGATGGGACTAGGAGAAGGAATCACCGTACCCTGTTTCTCAGCTTCGCAGGCGAAAAAGAACAAGACCCTCTTCTATGACGAACGGCTTTCCTTGGTGGGCGACTCCTTCGCTTGCAACTCGTTCATGATCATTGCGGCATTCCTGGTGGAGCCTTGGTTGGGTTGCCCCCAAGTTGATGTGTTAAACCAGCGCCTGGGAATCCCCTGTGGTATGACGTTACATCCTGGTTTTCAGTGGCCCCTTGGAGCATTAGCACCCTTTGAGGCTGATGAAATTTTTACCGTCAAGGAGCTTAACCAATTCTTAGCTTGCCGCACTAATCACACTGGGTCAGATGTTAGGATTTCAACGGGCGAGCTTCTCAACCCAAAAGCTGCGAGTAGACAAAGCGTCAAGAGTGTTTGGTTTCAGTGGCAACCTGCGTTTCGGGTTAGATGGGAGTTTGAAGAGCACATAAACCCATTGGAGATGCGGGCTATACTCCTGAGTATTCTTTGGAAAGTTAGACGAGAGGTTTTCTGCAGGAGGAGGATATTCCATTTAACGGACTCATACATATGTCAGTCAATTCTATCCAAAGGTAGAACAAGCAGTTTACTTTTGCGGCCGTTGGTTCGAAAGATCAACGCACTTTTGCTCGCGGGGACTGCCCAATTGTATTTGGGCCACGTTGATTCGATGGACAACCCGACAGATGAAGCGTCCCGGCTGTGACGCTTTGAGAGAGCAGCGGAAGAGAAGAAGAGGCACACTATGTCTTGAGGATAGAGGCATTGCTGGATCTACTCGCTCCAGATACTTCTTTGCAGTTCGAAAGGTATTGCCACTGTTAGAATCCAACTATGGAACCGAAGATGAGATCATCAGTAGTTGGATTGAAGAAAGTTATTTAGAAGGAGAAGCCATTACCTCAATATCAGATACACTCTCCGGACTTCACCATTTCGCTCCGCACCTGAGGGGCTCCCTCAGCAAGAGCTGGAGGTTGTTCCGGCTGTGGAGGAGAATTGAGAAACCAGCCCAAGCACCTCCGCTGCCCCAGGCGTTTACAACAGCACTTGTTGCAAGGGCCCTAGAACTGGGCCTCTTAGACCTGGCAGTTGCCATGTCACTGGGATTCTGGGGAATGTTACGCACAGGAGAGCTGATGTCGCTTTTTCCTTTTCAAGTATTGTGGGGACATGACAACGCAATTATTCAGCTAGGAGCCACAAAGAGTGGCATGAGAAGGAATCAAGATGAGAACGTAGTGATTGAACATGGCCCCACTCTCGAACTTCTTCGAACCTGGTTGTACATCCGCCGTCATGACCTTACCTTCAATGCCCCAGCTTTCCTTTGTGGCCCCCAAGTGTTCAGAGACAGTTTTCGCTCTCTGCTCAGCTACTTCGGCCTTAGCAATACTTTCCGCCCATACAGTTTGAGGCGAGGAGGAGCTACACATGACTTTAGAAGTCACGGACAGATGGAGAGAACGCTCATTAGAGGACGGTGGGCCTCCAATGTTGCTGCAAGGCAATATATTCAAGAAGGACTTAGCGTCCTAGTGACCTTGAAGCTCAAAGAAGACCAAGCCAACTTACTTAGTCGCTACGCCCACATGTTTTGACGCCCTTTCAGGTCAAGATAGGGGGCGTGGAAAGGACTCCAGAATTCAAAGAGGAAAACACTTGAAGAAAGATGTTGAGAAGAATTTGAAAATGAGAAGAGCCTGCCACATGGCTCATGCATGAGGATCAGACCTGCCAGATGGTCTGGAAACGTTTCAAGGGTCACTAGACCCAAAGAAAACAAAGTCAAATGACTTTGAACCGTACAGGGTGTGTTGCCGTCATAGCAACACACAAAGACCTTCGAGTCCTGGCCACAGAAAAAGAAGACGAGCACATAGGAAACTTTCTGGGAACCAGATGAGTGTACTTGTGGGAGTCCTTTTGGGTGGCCACCGCTGCTGTTAGATCAAGCAAGGGCCCTCCCAAAAACCCACCGCTCAAAGAAAGGACTCCAGAATTCAAAGAGGAAAACACTTGAAGAAAGATGTTGAGAAGAATTTGAAAATGAGAAGAGCCTGCCACATGGCTCATGCATGAGGATCAGACCTGCCAGATGGTCTGGAAACGTTTCAAGGGTCATTAGACCCAAAGAAAACAAAGTCAAATGACTTTGAACCGTACAGGGTGTGTTGCCGTCATAGCAACACACAAAGACCTTCGAGTCCTGGCCACAGAAAAAGAAGACGAGCACAATATATAGATGTTCATCTCGCAAGTATGTTTCATTATCCTGGTGCTCATCCCTGCCAGTTCCAGCCTGTGCCCCCGATTAGAGTGGCGAAAGCCAAGCCCACATCAAGGCCCTGCTTGAGTTTCCAGAAAATTGAACCAGGGATTCGATACTCTACCCTTGATCAGTGTGCAAACTGGGAAGAAGGGACCACCGTGTAAAAGGGTGTGATGAGTACAGTAAGCTATATCCAATTTAAAAAGCAGTCATATCTCAGCGAACCGTAGATATCAACAAGTATTTGGGATGATGGATGAAGAATGCACCACACAGCATCGGGCGTCCAGAGGATGTCATCAGCGACTTGTGGGGATCCCGCCCAGCATGGGCTGTTCATAAACGAAACCGTCCCCCAGCACTGCAGTGCTACTTCGGTACTCAATGTTTTTCGTTTATGAAGCCCAGAAAATATTGTGAAAACTCAAATTCAGCTCTGGCGAGCGTAGTCGGGAGCCGCAATCCGGGTGCAAGACTGTGCCTGTGAGGTAATTATTGGTGTGGATTCTTGGAGGTCCAGGACCACCCGAAAGATAAAGGTAATTAAAGGTATCTCAGTACAGGCTGTTCTCAGCGATATTGTTTGATATGCTAAGATGTGGACGTAAGGCGCAGCATGCTTTTGAGGGACAGGTCTTGCTTGATGGCGCCCGGCCAGCTCCCAGACGATTCCATTCTACAGACCGAATTGCCCGCACACGCTTTTCATAGCAACATGCTTTAGAGGCAACAACTCTGGATGGACAAAGACATCGTGAGCAGCAAGTTAATGAGCTCGCTGCGAAAGAGATGACGGTGAAAGACTGCTGGTTAGATGCTGGTATTTGCAGGAGCTCGGATCATGAAAGCAAAGTCTAGCCAGTCTGGTGGTCTACAAGTATCATCATCACAAATTACATCAAGCACAAAATGCATTGCTGCCAGCACCAGATGTCCAATGCCAAGAGTCTCAGAATGCTGTGATACCCAGGGGGTTCCAGCCGGCGCCTCCTGAATCGTTGGACCACGGCAGGAGGATCATCACGACGCCACCTGGGCCAGCTCCCTTGGTGACGACCCTCAGCGCTGAAGGCGTTGGATCAGGGCAACAGCAGAAACTGAGACTACTCGGCAGCCACCGGCGATTCGGAGACTTCGGCGCAAAGATGCGCGGTTTGATGCGCTCAAAGGCCCCAACGGGTTGGTCGTGTCATAGGATGGTCAGTTTTGTTCCCGCTGTTGAGGGCTTGTTTGTCCGATGGTGGGTCAATATTGTTGGAACAGACTAGAACTCCTTTGGGGGGTTTTACATGGGCAGTCAGGGCAGTCACCAAGTATTGAATGATTTCAATGGCTGAAAGCCTGTGTTTGGCACTATGCCCAGCGTTTCAAGATTTTACCCATGCGCGGCACGGAGTCACTGCATGTTCCCCCGGGCTGCCATCCGTTTTCCAACTCAAAGTGCCCAATTCCAATGATGGTTTAGGGCAAGCGATTGATTGATTTTTGCAGTGGCTTAGGCTTATAGGATATGGATCCGTATGAGGATATAGAGGTGTATTATAGATTGCCATCGGTCGTACGAAACTTGGCTATGGGTCACTGACATAGCCAAAAAATCACGGGGCACTATGGTACCCCCGCAGTTGTTAGATGAATTTAGATGCTGAACAGGCCATCACAAGCCATCTAACAAGCCCATGTCAGTTGTATCTATTTATATATATGTATATATATATTTATATTTATAGATATTATATATGTATATTTCATATTTATATTTATATATCCTTTATATATTTAAATATAATATATCGATATATCTATATATCTACCCTACATGGTAGTTCCCCTAGTCATGTTCACCGGCAGCGACTGCCTCGTGGATTTGGCTCAGAGCACCGAGTGGGCTCGAGGAAGTCCCGTGTGCCATGACGCTGTGGGAGGAGTGTGGTGTGGACTGCAAGGCCGGGGGCTCGGGCGCCAGTGGTGAAAAGTTGGATCCTTGCAGCAGTGGCAAGCAGCATGCAAGAGAAGCCGCACCAAGAAGCAGCCTGAGTGGGACATGCTGCATATACGCTCACTATATGCTCACTTGGTACAAGTTTATGTATACGCTTCGCTGGACTCGGTCATTTCCCAGTGGTTCACTGGTGTGTCCATGTGGCAACTTGGGAACCATGATCTTGTGCTGCGTTCCGCTGGAGAGGAGCTGAGCAATTACTTGTCAATGATACACAGGTGTTCAATTTTAGCTGCATGGAGCCTTTGCATGCCTTTGCGTGGCATTACGTGGCTACACATATCATATTTTAGATATGATATAGCCATCTATCTATCTATCTATCTATCTATCTATCTATCTATCTGTCTACCTGTCTCTCTATCTATCTACCTACCTATCTACCTATCTATCTATCTGTCTGTCTATCTATCTATCTATCTATCTATCTATCTATCTATCTATCTATCTATTAATACAATCTATCTATCTATCTATCTATCTATCTATCTATCTATCTATCTATCTATCTATCTGTCTATCTATCTATCTATCTATCTATCTATCTATCTATCTCTCTATGTATCTATCTATCTCTCTCTCTATCCATCTATCTAATCTAATCTAATCTAATCTAATCTAATCTAATCTAATCTAATCTAATCTAATCTAATCTAATCTAATCTAATCTAATCTAATCTAATCTTATCTATCTATCTATCTATCTTATCTTATCTTATCTTATCTTATCTTATCTTATCTTATCTTATCTTATCTTATCTATCTATCTATCTATCTATCTTATCTTATCTTATCTTATCTTATCTTATCTATCTATCCATCTATCTTTCTGTCTATCTCTCTATGTATCTATCTCTCTCTCTCTATCTATCTACCTACCTATCTATCTATCTATCTATCTATCTATCTATCTATCTATCTATCTATCTCTCTCTCTCTGTCTATCTCTCTATCTAATTTTGACTTATTTTTTTTATTTAACTATATTTATATATACATATATATATATATGTATTTATGGTCATATTTTTCATTTTTTATTATATATATATGCGTATTTTTTTATGTAAATATACATATATATATATATAAATGCATATAAACCTTGCTGTGAAACATGCAGGGCGTCCGCGCACACACATGCATCCAAAAACGCATCGCAATTATGATGAAAGTGCATGAATGACCATGTAAGTACGTCGTTTCATTTTTTTGGCAAATTGGTAGCGTGCTTCTTTTCCTACACGCGCCGTGGCAGAAAACAAACAATTGTGCTTGAAATTTCTGAGAACACCCCTCCACAGCGGAAATGCTTTCCACGTTCGGCGGTTTTTGGCACTGCCGCTGTGGTAAGCAACCAGGTGGAGCTGCTGAATGCGCTCACCATGCTGCCAACGCTCCTCAGCTCTGCTTTGGCATGCTACCTGGTCAAGCGAAAGGCGAGTTGGTTGCAGTGCTGTTGTGCTGATGGGCATGGACAGGTCGATTAGGTGTTTTGATTTAAGTTGTTGATGTGAATATGCATTTGTATCACGAGCGATGGGTTGCTCTTGAACATGTTAATGTTGCTTTAACCTGCACGTACACATGATGCACACAGCCAGTCTAGGGTAAGGATTAGAAGCCGTTGTCCTGGCATAGCAGTAGAATTGGGCCATGTTGCCATGAAATGCCTCCAAGCGTCCAGACATTCCGATGACCCAACACCTCCGTCCCCAAGTACCAGCTGCATCAGCTGCAGAGCAGGCCTGGTGGCGTTCCAATGCAGCCTTTTTCTTGATCGTGGGCTGGATGATTATGATTCCCTTCAGCTCTGCGAGCCACCTCTACTGTGCTTTCAATGGCCAGTACTCGCACATCCTGCTGAGACTGGACCAAACAGGCCATGGGCATGGTGCAAGCGGCCCATTTTGAAAACGCTAAGGAATGGCTTTATGATGCTTTATGATTGATAGTCATTTGCTTGCTATGGTCTTTTGAACATCATCGATGAACCATAGTTGATCCCGTGGCTGCTTGTCCCTTTTCTGTGGTTTTGCGTTCCAGGATGCATCGAGGATTGCTAGTAGAAGTTGTTATTTAGTCTCTTTGAGTCAACAGGTACAGTAGTAACAGGGCTGTGCAAGAAATCAAAAGATTGTGAATAAGGTAATCAACTTGATCCATAAGTGAGCCCTACTGAGCACTGAGCACAGTTACCCCGGCACAGTTACCCCCAACTGTTCAGCCACTACGTGGTTGAGTCGTGTTAACCATCAACGCGGCTCAAGGCATCTCCATTGCATCTGTCATGGTGGCCTGGTCGTTATCGAAGTGTACCACCTTCACATCTTGCCTGGCCTTTGTCTCTTTGCGAAATCTGGGTGGGTTATTCCACAAACTTAGATTCTAAGTGCTTTTGGGGTTACAAGGATTTTCCGTATACCCAGTATTGTTTAAATCGATTTTTAGTTTAGCAAATAATTTTACAAGCGACCAAGTGATCCTACTGGTTGGTGAATGACGATGGGAGTTATCATGGCCCATCAATGATGCAAGTTTATTGTGATTGATCAATCAGGACCAACGATGATGAACGATGCTGTTTGATTCTTTGATACGTACCTAAATTTGGTGAATGAATAGTTATTGTTGGTTTGTCAGTGATACTTTATTAGATTGCTGGTGTATAGTCGGATGACACATGCATGTTCGGCAGTTATGACTATTCTTCACAGAGGCTTCATGTAATTGGGTGGTGATTGCCAACCATATGGTCAATGATGATTAGCGGCCAATAATGGGCTATATATATATATATGCTTGGAAGTTATATCTCAAGATGGCAAATGATGATTGGTAACAGTAACCACGTGTATTGATGGCCGCTAATGGCTAACCTGCACGGTTTGACTTGGCTTATGATGAGGGATCAGGGGGGCTCCTCTATCACCAGCCATGTTGTTGGGTCTGTTGGAAGTTGTTGGGGTTGATATGGATCAATCATCACCACCCAGCAGAGAGCTGAACCCATGCTGGAAGCTTCTTAAAGCTAGGGATCAGTTTCAAGCCTTGGAAATTGTCGGGGCTTCATGGCAGCCAGGCTTCAGACTGGTTCCCCTGGAAGCATAGGGAAACACAAGTGATGTAACGAAGAAGTATGCTTTTAGACCTGCTGGTCTGAGCCAGTTCAGTGGGCTCTGAAGCTACCAGCAGCTCGTGGCCATTGCTGTTGGGACAACCCGTGAATTCAGATGTTCACTCTGTGCACATGTCATGAGGCAGTGATGGCTTCAAATCTCAATGATCAACCAAACCCACCTAGCCACGGCGCCAGCTACCGAAGCTACAAAGTGAAAAACTGGAGTAGCTAAGCCGATTCGCCAACTGTTGAGGTACTAGAAGCAACTGGCGAGCTACTTAGAGCGAAAAAGTCCTGCTAAAAGACCGAAGATACCATCTCTGTAGTGGTTTCTCAAGCCATGGGAGGCCCCAAAAACGGCTGGTTTATGAATAAACAATGATCAATATAGGATGATTTTGGGGTACCCCTGTGGCTTGAGAAACCACCATAATTACAGTTGTTTCACATGGCTAGCTCGCTTGTACATACCAACCAAAGAGCCACGTGGGCAGGAGCCAACCCACCCCCTTGCACTGTTCTGCAATCAGTCCTGGGGAGTTCAATGAACGGTGCAACTTTTTCAAAAGAGCCGCAATCCTGTTCGCTGATATACCCATGTCACATAAGATGGGATATGCATTTTATTATTAATGTGAGAGGATTCATTCTATTCTTGCTTTCGGTTTGTTCCTTGTTGTTCGTCGCCATTGAATTGTCACATGTACTCGGCTTTTTGTTGGGGTTGGTTTCCTTGCTGCTGCTGTTGTCAGTGGTAACAGCGAAGATCCAGGCGCACAAACACTTAATCCAATTCCAAGGGCACTCGAACAATTCACGCTTTTTAGCATGCTTTTGCCAACAAAAGCCAATAAATTCACAAGACAATGTTCGTCAAAATAATTGAAATATCCATGGCATGCCATGACTATATCTATGAGTCTATGATTATCTATGGCTAGCAGGGTGGTTGAGTTCCACACCACCGAATTCCATCCGCTTTTAAGGCTGCCTTGTGCATCTTGGCTACAGTTTGGCCTGGGTGGAGACTGCAGGCAGGTGGATGATGGGTGTTCATTAGTAGTGCCTCAAGATGTGGCGGTTTAACACCTTCGAAACCATCCTTTCTTCCTGGTTTTCCAGAGGATACCGATGATTTTTGCACCGTCCTTGCTTGATGTTGTGTGAGGAAAAGCTCCAAGATCCTGCAGTTGGGTCCCACCACGATGGACATGATTCTCATTGGCCATGATTGGCCATAGTTAGGTGTCAGCAATCAGCAATCAAATTGGCCATGTCAGCTTCTATGATTTTCCGGTTCTGAAAGTGCTTGGCACTTTCAACGCGTGCCTTGATCGCCGGCCTGGTGATGACCAACGCCGGCTCCCAACAGCTCAGGCATTTGTGCTTTGATGTGGTTTGGCCCGGAGTATCTCAGAGATCATGTCGAATGGCGGACAGTGAGCCTCTCAGGCGGTGCGAAAGCCGCGTGCTCGTGGGGCTTTCCGCTGGCGAAACTTCCGATGGTTTCATGATGTTCCATGGGGGTTTAATCATGGACTTGGCCTGACCTGGCATGTTTGTGCTGGCTGGCGGCTTCGCATTCTATCCATGAACTATCCATGAAGATGGTGATTGTCGTGATGATGCCCCGTGAGATCCCTGAGGATTCGGGAATCAGATTTGTAGCTTGAGGCTTTGATGGTGTCCTCCGGACTGGTTGATGGGAAGATTTGCAACAAACCATCTACTGAGTGATGGTTGATGGTTAAAGATGGTTAAAGATGGTTAAAGCATGTTAAAGCCATGGTTTCGTAGAGTTTCCCATCAAGCAACTCCAGCTTGCTCCCTGCCACGCGCCTGGAAGGCATGGTTTTCTTCTATTTGAGCCCAATGATTTGGATGAGAGACACCTTCGATGAGAGCATCTTGTCGCCGCGCTTATGGAATTGGAGATATGAAGATGGTAAAGCAGGTTTGGGTATGGCTAGAGCTGTTGGTTTATTAGCGATTCGGAACCCGAACTTGCCTGATTTTGGTTGAAGAACCGTCATTATCCACTTTGATCTACCACCACTTAAGCAAGCAGTGGACCGAATCCACGACAGAACATTGCTGTGTTTAGCTGCGAACCGTTAGCCAGAATCGAACTGGGACTTCGGGACTTTGATGCCATCCTTCCATTGAAATTGCGACCTGGATGCCCGAAACAGCTCCGCTTCCAGGCATTCTGCCCATCAGTTTTTGTTTCGCAGCCGGGTTCACCCTCGCAGTCTTCGCTCCACTGGGTCCTTACAGCCATCCACTCTTCCACCTGCTGTTGGTGCCCTACACATTCTATGTGCAACTTGGCGTCGTTCCAGGGTGCGAGGCGAGTTGTAGTCCACTATCAGGCGGAGAAACTGCACCAGGCCGTGTGGTTTCACCATGCTGCGAATTCGCAGCTATGCCCAGGTCCAAGTCAGCCATGAAGTTTGAGCAGTCGCAGGAATCGCGCCTGTTGGGCAGGGACTGCGAGACCCTTGAGGCAGGGCCGAGAAACACCAGCGATTGATGGTGGCTGCGCATTGTTGCCACAAACCACCCATTCGAAGCGTCCATTCTTCACTGTGAATGCTGTGACAAGGTAGGCACCAGATGAGGCATGATGAAATTGTGTGCCAATATGAGGGGACGGTCACGAATGCAGGCGCAAGGTGTTCAGATAGAGAAGGAATCACAGGGGTGTGATCATGACCCATGTGTTTAAACCACGGTGGCCTGGCTGTGCTCAGGAGGGCAGTTGTGATGAAGCAACCAGCGCTGTCAGCACTGCTGTATCCCGGTGGGGGATGGACTTGGGCATGGACGAGATCAGGCTTCAGGTCCCTTGGCTGATGCAGGGCATCCTGGTCCATGATGGGAATCATTCTGAGTCAATCGGGGAAGGTCATAGCGGTACCCTAAAGAAGCTGAGATTAATGACACCCCTCGCATCAGTAATTCCCTGTGGACTGAGTGTGTCAGGGAAAGACTTGAGCAAAACTTTTGGTTTGTGAGGAGTAAACCTTCACGAATTTTCTATGCCAATGGCAATATCAACCATTTTAGTTTATTTTAGTTTACAGTTTTCATTCATGAGTAAATGTCAATTGCGACATGATGCAACACCGGCAAAGGTAAACTCAAAACAGAGCTAAGACAATCGCAGATTAAAAAAGCTTGCGATGCTAGAGACTCATAGAGACTCTGGATTATGACAGTCTCGGTTCAGTTTGACATGTTAATACATGTCATTACAATATTCTGCCGAAGCATTGTCAAGCCGCTTCTGAAATCCGACAAATCTCAGCGCAAGACGTGCCTTGTGCAGGCTCCTGGCTGTTGCTAGTTGATCGCTCATAGCTCCAGTTTGGAGTGATGTGCTGTTGGATGAAGTTGGCAGCTTTTCGCACTCAAAAAACTGCGATGTACTGTTAATCATTACAATACTTTGGATCCGCTTTCCTTTGCCGACCCTTGAGCTAGCGGCTAGCGTAGACGTGTACTATGTGGATTTCTGCCTGTGGTTTCCTAAGGCTGAGTGGACGAAAGATCAAAGACCAAAACCAACCATAGTGTGTGATTACAAAATATCACATCATCCCTATGCTGCTTTGGCAAAAGGGTTTGCAAGAAGAAGGAACCGATGATGAACCATCATGAATCAATGATTAGCCATCATTATCCAAAACTTAAGCCTCATTCAGTTATGAGCTTTGGGGTACCACCACTGATGAAAACTCCCACATCTCCGTTGAGGTTGGCCACTATTTTCCCCTAAATTGAATGATAAAGTATAGTATATAAGCATTATGACCATGAACCGTTCTTAACCTTTCTCAACCATTGACAACTATTACAGTAAGCAGTACCGGGCATCAAGTACACGTGAATGAACCATTATTCACCAGCAAGGTAGTAGCAAGGTCAACGAACCATGTTTGCTGCACCATGGAATATCAATCATACATTTATCACATTTATCAATGCAGGCATATGTTAGTTAGAAACCAATTTGCAACATTCACCATCAATAACTACAAGCGTTACCAACTGATCTTCACCACTAACCCTAATGATTGGATATCGTTACTATCCATCACAAACATCGACTCATCCTACCATATCCTACCCAGGTCAGCGAGTGTTGGAACACGACCAGTGGCAAGGCCCAGGCATCTGGGGGCCCTGGCGTGGTTGGGAGGGAGCTGCGGCTGGAGCCAGGGGTACCCAGACATAGCCCTTTAAAGGAGGAGCCAAGGAGCTACCAGGAGTACCTGTTCATCAAATGATAGACACTGAATTCATGGCTGATTGTTGGTGAATCGTGCTTGGTAAAATGGCTGATGACGAGATGATGCTTGTAGTGTATTGTTTTTTATTGTTTATTTAGCTAGTCCTTTCAACCTTGTTCAACCATACCCGGGGATGATTTTGTGACTTCTCTTTTTCCGGGGAAAACAGGTTATAACCACCAACCAGAAAGTGGCGATTAGTGGAGAAGATGGTGAGTGTTGATTGCTGGTTGGATGGTGAATTCCCACATAGCAACATAGCCTTGTACGCACTTGTAGCGTCCTGCCATGGTGTAGGATTGTAGTATTTTCGTTCGGGCCGTCATAAGTGGAAACATGGGTGAGCAATGAAGCGGCTGTGTGGCTTTTGTTTGGAAAGACTTGCGCATGTTTTGCTTTGAGGGGCTTGTTCAGTTGATTCGTCAATCATGGAGTGTCACAAGCAGGGGTAAAGGCACCAAGGCTGTCGAAGCAGAGTCTCTCCCAAGAGTGTCCAAGAATGTCCCAGAATAGCGTTTCACAAGAGTGTCCTATTTTCAAAAGTGGCTGCTAATATCCAGGTATATCCAGGTTCTAGATGTGGTAGAAGAGTGTCTCCAAGAGCGTCCAACACGAGCACCTACGAATTACGAGTCGCGCGCACGGGAGGGTCTGACTAGAGTGCTGGATAGAGGAGACTTCGAAAATTACCTCAACATCTTGGAATACACTGCAGTCCTCTTGGCGCTAGTTTGTTCAACCCAGCAAGGTCTTCCCATCATGTCCCAGGAGGGTGTTTGGAAGCAGTGTCTAGTGACAAACCTAGAGGAGTCCCTTTCATGAATATGTCACAAGTACACATGTGCAGATGGCATCAGTCCACACCATACGCGTAATTTTCTTTCATTTGATGGTGCCACGCATTCTGGTTCGTTAGGTACCCAGAACAATCCCCTACCGCTTTGCTGTTCCGATTAGCCTATTTATAAGTCATGGGTGGTGCGTAGAGGCTGTACGTTTGCAATCCATTTTCCCGTCAAGCAACGTGAAACCATTGTTTTGAATGGTGAGCCGTTTGTCAAGTAGACATGTTTGCAGGATTCCGAATCCGATCATCAGGTGTCCGTATTCGGGGGGCCAGGGGTGCGGAACGAAATTGACCAAGAATGATGTAGCACGATATAGCACGATTAATAAATCACTTGCAGCCAACGTCAATTCTCATCAGCCATCACTTTTGACCGCCTGACTGTCGGTCAACACTTTGCAACCAAGAAACATGTTTGAATCCGAATCAGTTCTTATCGATTGAGATCCATGCCCCATACCAATGCGCTAAGCATGATTGAACAAGTATCTCTATCAACTTTGAGTGAAGCATCACTAATCCCATCTATTTGAAGCACTATTTCGCAGCATTCAGCACTTGTCAGCTCCCAAGGCATATGACTCTTTGGTGAAAGATCCGGAGCTTGGGGAGGAACAGAAGTACGACAGCTGAAACGTTGTTGCGCACGGAGCCGTTCGTGTCACCGCAGCTACCATTCATGGACAGTGACTCACTATCAGCATAAACCACTATCAGTCAGCATTATAACCAACATCAATATTAGTTAGTTACCATTATTCATCAATCATTGTCAAATATGAGCGATTAGCGATTAGGCATCAATATCGTCAAATATCAGAAATGCTTAATACATTTTGTTTATCAACACATATTCCTATAACGTTTTATTTTGAGACATACTTGTATCATATGTTTTACCCTCTTAAACCTCATTATCCAACATCAATCACGCCAACCACTGAGCCGCTACTGTAACTTCTCATGATTTGTCATTTCCTCGTTGATCCTGTCCATGATTCATCGTTAATGTTTCCGAGCTCGTAACTGTAGTGATGGTGGATCCTTTCCATATTGAACCACGATCAGTTTACAGTTCAACTATGATTAGTTTGCAGTGGGCGAGTAACCATTGACATCCATCAACCATGGTTGGTTTTGCCGGCTTCCTCGGAATGCCTGAGAAACACTGGACAGCGGAGAGGCCATGTGCCATGCGGTGACAGAACCCCGCTGAGAGGGCGAGCGACGTGAGCGCTGGGACCAAGCGGTTCGTTTTGGAACAACCCACGGGGCCCTTTGCGCTCGCTTCAGGGCGGAGTTGCACAGCAGCAGAGGCCGACAAGAACTGCCCGAAGGATTAGTTAGCCAGGGCTATCCAGGGCCACCCAGGGCCACCCAGGGCTATCCAGTCCTTCAACGTTCTCCAGAGAAATTCAAGAAATGGGAAACCAAGAGCTCGGAGGTTGCTACCTCAGTGCAGCAACGCTTTCCGGTCATGCGTGGTCACCCGCAGTCACCCAATGAGCCGCTGATTTCTTAGCAGTGCACGGTTCAACAAGCAGTAAAGCACTGGTGTAGATCAACATGAAATCAGTTGTGCTTGTATACGCTTGTCGCTTTTCACTTGTTTGCTTTTGCCCATGATCGCATGAGTGGGTTGAACATATTGTCATCGACCAGTTCTCATCAATCGATGGCGGCCTGGCTTGCTGTTGCCTGGTTCGCCACATTCGTTCACCGATACAGATTGACATGAATATGTAATGCGACACGGATGTGTCCTAAACATCCCAACATATAGGTGCGAAGCGTTTCTTTTGGATGTCCCGCTCAAGAATTTGTTGACCCTTGACTCAGGGCCACAGTGCGATGTGCAAAACTCCGTCCTCCTGCAAGTTAATTAGAGTCCGCTCCAAAAATTCTCGATTCTGGGGGTTCAGTGCAATATCTCTTTGACGGCTGTGGGTTGGGAAGGGCGTTTGTTTTGAGTGAACTTTTTTTTTGTTGTTGTTGGTATTGCAACAGTTCTCGTATTCTGTTTTGGTCATTCCTGCGAGTTCAGGAAAGGTCGTGGTTCCATATGGTTCCAGTGGTCAGATCTGCCGGTCCCTCCTAGCTCTTTGCCAGAGAAAGTGTGCGAAGCCAAGGGAGCGGAGCTGCTCTAAGCTGTAAGGCAAAGCAAGCCTCAATGTTTCCATGCGATGGACATGTGCATTTAGAGGCGTGTTCTGTCATCGTACCCATAGCTGCCTGGTTTACTTGAAAAGACAAGTTGTAGATTTAGGAATGAGAAAACATGCTGCAATTCGTTCATGGTTTTTGTGAGAACGGGAGGGTCATGACCTGCAAAGTCTAGACCATGCTATGGCGGTCGTTTTCCAGCTTGCGTGACATGGGGGAAATTCTGAACATCACTGCAAGTTTATGCAAATCGATTGCAGCTTGTCCAAGGTGTGGCCTGAATCTTTTGTTGCATCAGATTTACAGTGTCAACCCCAAAATTCACCTCATGCCGGCCCACGAAATGTTTGGCTCAACAACCTCTACTGAATATGGGCTGAATGTGCAAGATTTGTCGTAGCATGAACACCATTGTACCTTTGCTTTTCCATCGCTCCGCCGTCGCCTTCGCGCGAATCTCTCAGCGAAACGATCAAAATACATTACTGATCATTACTGGTTGGTGGTTTGATTGACATTTTCATTTTCCCTAGTACGTAGTTACAGTATTGATTATTAACAAATGGTCGGTTGACTCATATAATTAACCACCAACCAGATAGAAATACCATGTGCAAAATGCCATGGGCGAAAAATGCACATGGGGTGTTTACGACCATTCGGCTCCACATAGGTGCTTAGATGGGCCTGACGATTGCCAGATAGTCGTCAACTCCCCAGTGGGCTCGAATACTTGATCTAAGATCTTATCATTAATTATTCATTATGTTCTAGATCCAATACTATTAGATGATTAATGATTAAATACTGAATCCTATTAATGATAGGGTCCGATACTGAATCATTAATTACTCACTACTGATTTGTTTGGAGATGTAAAGAAATATGTCGGGATACTGCCAGCAGAGTAGCCCACTTAGAAGCAAGCCATTGCCCACCTTAAGAAGTGGACATCCCAGATCTTCCGCCTGGTCGCGAAAAATTGGTCAGCCAAGACATCCCCTTGCCAATTTTCTTTGCAGAATTGGGCCACACACACATATGTATAATATTTACTTATTTATCTATATTTACATCGATCTATATATATATACTTATTCATTTATTTATGGTTATATTGCAGTTAAACCGATTTGACAATTCTGTGGGCTATCCTGGACTCGGACTCGTAACTATAGAACCAAGTGGAGCCCGATAGAGCATTTATGAAGTTGGAAGGGCCTTAAGTGCCCTATAGAATCGTTGGTGTGAATCGAGCAGAACACTTGTTTATCATGGCTGTTTTCATTTTGGCATTTTTTTGGTAACTCAGGTGGCTGAATATATAGACAGATGAGCGAGCGTTTTCGGTTGCTTTGTTGATTCGAAAGCCACTTGAGATTTGATGTTCTTGCTTCTATAGACAAACAACAAATAGTTACAAGTATTATAGGTGATTTCTGATTCTACAGGAATTCTTCACTATTTTTGTGCTGATTTTTGATCATAAAGAGTTCTAGTATGCATTCCTGACACGTTTCAATGTTGCAATGTCAGTAGAAGATTATAGACTTGGGACACTGACAAATCACCCCTGATTGGCAAGAGGATGCTCAGACCCTGTTTTCCCGCAAAATGAGCCCCGCAAAGGCTGCCAAAATGCAGCCTTGCTGCGAATATAGAGTTGATTTGACGCACATATGTATCACCCAATTCTGAAGACATAGTAGCAATCCGATTTGTCCTTCTTGCAAGAGAGGCAAAAAGACGGGGGGCAATAGCAACCCCCGAAGAGAGAGAGAGAGAGAGCAACCCCCAGAGTTCGCTACAGAATATGTTGCTTCATGCCCCAAATTGAACACATACACAAGCACTGCAAGGGCGGTCTTCCTCCAGTGTTGGTCATGGGTTCGAAAAGCAACCACGAGATCCTATATAAGTGGATGGAATTTGCATCATGGTCGCTTTGATGTGGACCAGTTTTCTTTCCGGAAGGTGGGGATGTGCAAGTGTCAACATCAGACCCATCATGCTTACTCACAGCTTCCCAATTATTACTAATTGGTTTCAACGTGTATCGCTGCACATCGATGCGTCATCACCATGGCGAGGCTTTTCAAGCAGCCTCATGGCCTTGGACCATCTTGGGCTCACCCTTTTAGTAGTCGGAATATGACAGAACCAGAGCTGCTTGAAATGCCCGAAATTTGATTTCGGTTCCCGTAGTTGGTGGCTTGATTGTGTATGATTGACATTTGGTATTTTCCCTATAGTAACTATATGTAATTATTAAGAAAAAGTTTGTTGACAAATATTTTTCATAGGGGTTGAAACCACCAACCAGTTCCCGGTTCTTTGTTTTTTCTGATTTTCTCTTGCTGGGTGGACCACGGCATATCCCAGGAATGCAGATGGGATTTCAACAAAGCGAATCGGGCCATGTTTGTCAATGATATGTGGGCGCATTGTTTGTGTTGTTTATGGGCTGTGTATTTGCGGTTTACTGTCCGCTAAAGCCAATAGCAGCTTTGCGCAATAAATAAATCCCTAAACAAGAGACAGAAAATGGAATGGCATATTGGTGATGCTTGGATTTGGCTCAGGTGTGAGCCAGGTTCTGTGGCCACGTAATGGCATCTTGGAAATAATTTTTCACCAGAAACCATGGAGATGTCGGTAGGAACTTGGAAAAACGAAGTGAATCACAGGCACATTAGACATAACAAAATGGGAAGCCTGGAAGAGCATCCTAGCAGGTCCTAGCATTAAAAAAACATTTTTTAGATAGAGCATCCGCCATTCCTAGACAGCCATGGGCCGACCTGTCCTTTGCTGCAATACGCGTAGAAGCGGAAATTTCAGAGATTTTCTCACTGACGAGTTGCTTTGAACAGTGCTCAAACATTGAAGCGGCTTTTTGAAGGTCATTCCTTGAAGCAAATTTAGGTTGTCAGTGGCAGCGAAACAGCAGCGGCCAAAAACACAACACCACACAACTAGCAACAAAGCGGCAGCACCAAACAGCAGCACCAAAAAAGCAGAACCACAACAGGACCACCCGTATCCGAAACTTATTACTGAAATATAACAAATAAAACACCAACACCAATATAATACCTCCACCAAAAGTAGAAATCACACCCAAATTCCCAAATATTCTTAAAAATATATTATTACTAAAAATTTTAAATAATACCACCATCAAATAAACCACAAATACCATTACTAAACCCCTAACAAAATATACGGACAAAATACTAAAACAATATAACCAAAATAAAAATATTTAAATTATATATATTTATACAATAAATATTTTTTAAAAAATATTAAATAATATATTAATAAATAACATAATATTTTTTTAAAAATAAAAATATAATATTATATATAAATATATTTATTTTAAAAAATAAAAAAAATATATAAATTATATTTAATTTTTTTTTAAAAAAATAAAAAAAATATTTAAAAAATAATATTGTTAATTATATTTCTT